>JBBPDC010176633.1:0-16380 GCA_037974485.1 Hemigrammopetersius urotaenia | reverse complement strand
TGGGCTTAAATAGGGAACGGGAAGGAAAGACAGGTGAGACGGTGATTAACAAGACGAGACGCAGGTGAGGCGGATGAAAGGGGAAGGACACAATCCGGATGTGGGGACTACAAAGGGAGGAAGGAATGAAGGAAGGAAGGGAGGATTGGGATAAGGGAGGACAAGGCACGGGAACAGAACGAAACAGAATGAAAGCGGACTAATATTCTTGGGATGGGATACGGTGTCTACGAGGGGGAGGCGATGTGACCGTAACACCGATACAGATATAACTTTTTTTTTTTACTATTTTTGCTAGCTTGTAGGCTTATTATTTGATGTATTGTATCACACGATGACTATCATTTTTTTTTTCAAAATAAAAGATCAATTAAATATGTTTATTCTTTGTGTGCGGCCCGGTACAAAATGACTTATGGACCAATACCCGGTGTGTCACAATGCGGGGCGCGAGCCCCACATTGCGCGCTACCTTGGGAGCCACAGGAACAGGCAGGAAACCAAGGATTCATGCTGTGGTTGTCTTTATTAAACGAAAAACAGAAAATAAACCTGGTTTGACGACCGCAAAAAAACAGGAACCAGAATGTGGCGAAAACAGGACAAGGCTTGCAGCAAAATCAGCATAGCGAAGTACGATGGACAGATACCGAGTGACTAACCAAAGGAAACTTAAATACATGACATGCCTAGAACGGAAACCAATCAGAACACATAATCACTAATAACTGAACTCAGGACAGGTGGAAACGGGAACCAAGACACAAACAGATGGGAACTAAAAGGCATGTGACACAAAACTAAACAGAACAGGGCATCAAAATAAAAGCATTCAAAACATGAATAGACAGAACAGAAAACGGCAACATAAAAGCAGTGACACGGTGGCTGGGGAAGTAAGTTGTTGCTTCTACTTACAGACTACTACTGCTAACTAAAACATTCTGGTCATCAGTGGTTATTCGTTTTTTCTCTCTTGCTATCCAGCATCACCCAGAGTAGAACTGATTGCCTTTTTGAGTCTTGGTTATTTGGTTGTGAAGTTTTTCACCTTTGTAAAGCTTCTTTGCGACTGTGTCAGCTGTAAAAAGTGCTATAGAAATACATTTGCCTTGACTGACTTTGGCACGTTGTGTCAGGATCAAATCCATATACTGTCAACTGCATCAGATGCAGCTGATCAGACACATTCTGCCACCATGGTGTGTATGAAACTGTTGCTGGAAACTAAATGTAAAGTTTATGGGCTGTGTGCATGGTAAACACAAACATTACAAAAACATTCTATTCTCCTCTATGCTATTAAAAATTGTAGGCAATTAGTTCATTGTAATGCAAGATGAATGCAATAATTTTGTCATGAGCTGCAGGTGTTAGGAATTTTCCATTAGATTTACTTCTTAAACCCCAGAGGACAGATCAGCTTAGCCAAGGCGAATAGTAGACCAGGGAATAAAATTCAAATTCTAGATGTGCTTTTTACAGTCTGTGGCTGACGTCCTTCAGGACAAAGTTGTCCACAGTCTCTATTTTAATGTGACATCCTAGCAATTTCGGTCTAGGTTTTATCATACAGCAGAGAAGAATGCTTGGTGTTCTCCTTTGGGCATTACAAGGCAGTAAATAAAGATTTGCTTTACACCATGATTTATACATTCACAGTACTATAAAGGTCCTCTTTGCAGGTTTCTGCCAGCAATCGATAGTAACACTCTGAAAATAGCCACAACACCACATTATCAGTAGTTATGATAGCCCATTTTGTGGTATATTGGCAATTACAGATGGCTTGAATATTAATTGATTGAATATTAATTATATTAATATTAAAAATCTTTTCCCATCTCATCACATGTCTTGTGTGCTAACCAATAATATTCCCAATCATAGAATCAGAATCACTATCAGTAGATTGCTTACAAAAAATGCATCACTGGATAGCTTTTAATGTTTGACAGATATTTGATGATACATTTATTGTACTCTGCACTGGACTACAGTGCACAAATGTCTATAATTTTATTTAGTTTACTGCATCCGTAACCCTCCATGAATACATTTGCATAATGCTAATCAAACTACATACAAAAACCTAATTTAAACATTTCATAATGTTTTCATGTATAAAAACAGATATCAGCACAGGCCTGGTTGGTGCCCCCCAAATATCTATGCCATTGTTCAATATTGTTTGGTATTACATGTTGCATTCAGCGAAAGAACCAGATATTACTAATATAAATCATACTCGCATAAATCTCCACAAAAATCTAATTAAAGTCTTTAGTGTATAGACATTCACAGAAACTTGGCAGTTTGACAGTACATGGTCGGTAGTGAAAATTAAGCCACAATTTAAGACTGGAATAAATCCCCCCCTTTGCCTTCATCACTTGATTAGCTAGAAAACCAAACACATTAAAGTTGTAGAATTAATTACACATGCAGCATGCCTATATTTGAGCTCCTGTCCAGCACATTTCAAATGACATCCTTCATGTCTAGCTTTGCAAACAGTGCCCCTTTCCCTCCAAGTCTTTGAGTCATTAACTTGCCTAAACTGAAAACAATTCCCAGTCCGTCTGTGGGTAAAACAAATGCACAGGAATGGCACAGAAGGCACTTTCAAAGGAACTTGAAGAAGAGTCTTCTGCATAGTAACAATGTCCATCCCATGCTCCAGTGACCACATTTTATTGTGAAATATCATCTACAGTAATTTCTTAGCAGGCGATTTATGACGTCCAACTGTCACCTGGAATTACAACTTGACGCACAAAGAATCATCAGTGGGGGAGAACAGAGAGTGGAGACATAAATAGATGTGCATGCACTATGTTTTCCATCTCATTTCCATGCTATCAGCACTCTGTTTACTTCAGAACTAGTCATTCAGGCATCAGTTTCTGATGTTTGTTGTTAATGAAATGTAGATGTATGGCCCTTATCATTACAAAGTTTCATGTGTTGAGAGTGAGAAGAAGAGGCACATTGATTTTGAATATGTTCTGTGAGGCCACCACTCATTGCAGCTCCATCACACTAATTCTGTGACCTGCTACATTAGCAAATGCTACAACAGCCAATGGAAAGGGATACATAAAAAAAGTCTACTGACTTCTGAAAAATAGAGCGACACAAAAAGAAAAAAACTTGGAGAAGGAGATTTTTTTATTAAATTTTTTTTGGCTGTTTTTGGGTTATTACTGATTTCAAGATACCTTATCCAGGATGCCAACAATATTTTCCAGCATCTGTTACAAAGATATTGTGCTGTAATAGCCTGCACTATCAACTGTATTGTTGTCTATCTAATCTCAGATTGTGAGGGAAAAGAAAAAAACAAATCAATAGGCCTCACTGCAAGTGTTTCCTTGCACATCAGATGTGGCTCAACTCAAAGAAAATCCTTAAAAGCTGATGTCTGTGATACCATTTGATAACGCCAGTATGCAGCCAGATTACATGCGTAGGCAGAGATTACAAGCCAAGCAGTAGATAAGAGGCATAAATGTGGATTACAGGTGTGTCAGGGTATTCTAGGTAGCAAAGCCGGATTCCAGACCCAAAGCCATATTACAAAGGTAAATACCATGTGGCCTGTGAGTCTCAGAAACTCTCACTACATATCTTATGGACATTTTCCTGTCAACTTGGCCCCTCTGTTTCATTATTATCCACATACTCTGTGAGCTTGGCATTGTGAGCAGACTGAAAAACACTATTGTAAAGTGCTGGTTTAGGTAAAGAACCCTACCAAATGTCCAAGCCCTTACAGATGTACAGGTTGGCGTATGATGTTGCCATGCCGCTTTTACCTTGTTCTCCCATCGTCTACAACTTCATGAATAGAAGGAGCATTATATAAATCAACCATGACTTCATGCCAATTATTTTTCATACTGCAGATCAAGCTAACACACAGATATGTACAGAAATCTCCCAGGGCTGTTTAGTGGTATCTTGAAGGGGCAGCAGTTTGGTTATGGTACGTAAGCTTCTCTTTACTATAGAGTCTAAGTGAAAGTGTGCTGCAAAAGCGTTTTTTTTCCCCTGGATCCTACAAATGATTTGTATGTGCATATATGTGTGTACTCTTGTGTGTATAAATGCGCATGCACAATCCTCAGTGGGTATTCCATGGCCTAGTTTAAAGATAGCACAGAAATTGAAACCTCATTAACCATGTGACTGATCAATTTGAAAGCAATTTTAATTTTAGGTCAGATGAAAGGAAACATATTCTGTTAAAAAGCCTATTCTTTACAGAAAAACGAGTACTGAAAATTCACACTAAAATAACAATACAATCACATTAGTAATTAACTCGACAGATGAAAATATTACTTTAGCTCAGGCAATACAACACATATAAGCAACACGTTTAGATTTAATGTTATTCTTGTTATTGAAAAATAACAAAATTAAAAGAAAATATTAAAGCAGTGATTACAGTAAAATTAGCTATCCAATTAACTAATTGCTTTCTGAAACTAAAAAATGTGAATAACAGAGATTTTCCTTTGTACACAATGGTAATTAAAAATTAAAACTCATTGCATACTTTATTGAAAATAAACACATGTAAAATGCTACTATGCAAATGTACCACTGCAGATGAAAAGGTGTGAAACTGGTGAAATAGGAAATTCTCCTGTTTCTCCTTTGCCCTGTTCCAACTCTCTGCTAGAAATATTTTACTTCTTCAATTCTTATAAATTCTTCTTTTCTCTCTTTGCTAATTACTGCATTGACATTCCTACATAGTCTCTCTACCCTGCTCCTTTGTCATGGTTACTCATGCTCTCTGTTCGTTCACCTCCGCTTATTCCCAATTCCCCCTGACAATGAGAAGATGGTTAGGGTGTAAGTGGGGTCCAGAGGGGAGGAATGTGACAGGCGAGGCCAACATGGGCCAGCAGCGACATTGGCAACACTGCCGAAGCTCATGGGACCAGGTGGCAGCAGAACAAGATGGTATCTGCTGGTAACTGTGTTTGCTGGCCTGCCATCTGCAAAGACTGAAACACTCTTGCAGCAAAAGGCATGGTGCTATAGCTCACCAGTTAAATTTTTATATGACAGGTTTTGAGCTCCGTAATTCATAGCTTATCATTTTAGAGGAGACTATGAAAAGCACCTGCAGAAAGACCTCACATCACCCATGGTATACATAAATCTAAAAAGGGAATAGTGTTGGAACAACTCATTTAAGGTACGTAATTCTCTCACAATTAAACTTTTTAACTAAAGGTCCCTAAAATTCCTCAGGGCAATGCCATGAAACAGTGGTCACCAATACTTGCTACTGGAAATCTCTTGCAAACCTTAGTCCAACCCTGATTGACCCCACCTGATTCACCTCAGCAATTTGACGTAATTTGACGATTGTAATCAGAATCACATGTCATGTCTATTGGCCTATTGGAGCAGCAAGCATGCTCTGTAAGAGACATATGGGTGTGGTGTAGGCACATGTACACACATATTTTTACATATTGTTGTTGTTTTATACTGTTGTGCTTGATAGACACCATTGACCGGAATCAAATTCCTTGTATGTGTTCGCTCACATACTGGCAGAGTATAAACACGATTCTGATTCTGATCCACTGGAGTGATCCACTGGAAACTTGCTGTGTCTCCTGGGTGCAGCTTGCGTGGATGTACGCCGGCAGGCTGCATGGCTAAATGCCCAAACATATTGCAGCAGCAGTCATATCAGGAAGTGTCTTGTGCGAAAGTTAGCTGCCATTCTAGTGTTAATTCTACTATAAATTAGACTCCCCCAGGCACACAATGCCACCAAACTGGGTGGATGAAAGCCAGCACATGCTTCTTCAAAGGTGTGTGAGCCAACCTCTGGAACTGCCAATTCTGGCATCACTAGCATCAAACTCATGGTTTTCATCAGTTTCAAGTTAAAAATAAATCACATTCTGCTCATGTCAAGCATGATTTTGTTGCATGCGCCTAAATATACAGTTCTTTCCGATGGGATCCCTTTTGCACTTGGTTCTATACTGCACAAAAAGACTTCCACTATCATTACAAATCAAGGACCTGTTTTTCAGCACTATAACACTAAGTGTGCATATGTTGCTGTAGGTAACTGAAACTAAGAAGGCAGGAAACATACAGGTCATTCCTACTATTCAGTGCCATTTGAGTCCCACTGACATAATATGGTATATTTTGTGTAAAACTGGGCTAATACATATTTCTAAACCTTTTTTTTGTATGCTCAACCCCGCTCTACCTTAGGACACAATGATATGCACACAGGATAAACTAATTTAAAGTTAATTAATCTGATTTTAACACAAGTCACTAAAATACTATGTCCCCAGTCATGTTTGCTCGACTTCAGTTACAAATATAAGTAAGAAAAATAAAATAAAGTCTAGGATTTTCATCATTTCTGTATTGCCTTATTTATAATATTCCTCATCAAATGTTATTTTCTGTTATTAATGCATTTTTAATACTTAAAATCTTTAAAATATGTTGTGTCCCTGAATCCACTGTCACCCCTGTTACTCTGATAAGAATTCCATAGAACACATCACCTGATTATTCTTATAGTCACATGACTTTCTGGATGTAAAGTATTTTTGGCAGGAAAACTTTCAAGAAGAAGAGTCTTTAAGTACCAGTCTTTAATCAACCTTTTTTTTAATGTTTTTGCAAGGTTTACTGATGCGGCAAATTTTTTTTTGTAATTTTGATAATATAGCTAATAAACATGTTAAAAATCTTTTGAGGGGTCACCATGTATTAGCTTGTTGTTCATCACACTAGTAGTAATGGTTAACTTTAGCATAAAATATCCCCCCTGTTACTGTCTTGCACTGTAACGGGGGGACACATAGTAACAACAATAAAAAACATTGAGGAGATGAAAGTGATCATTTGTGAACACACCACAGCATGAAATTCAACCTCTGCATTTAACCCATTCACCAAGTGAAGCAGGGGGCAGCCAGGAACACGGCGCCCAGGGAGCAGTGCGTGGGGATGGTACCTTGCTCAGGGTACCTCAGCAGTGCCTAGCTGGGGATCGAACCCGGACTTTCTGGTCGCAGGGCGAACGCCCTAACCACTAGGCTACCGATGGTAGACACAACGATGTGTGATGCTAAATCCAAACTCTGTGCGTATGGTAAGTGTAAAGACTATGTCAGCTCAACACACACTCTTGAGACCTCCTACCAACACAGAGATAGCCCTTACCCAGTGGTCTCTGGAAGGAGAGGTGTTTGGGAAAAAGTCAACAATTACTGTGAAGGCAACTGTGATGACAACAGAGGGTTAGGGTTAGGGTTAGGGTTAGATGAATTTCATGACAGACTATTCAGATTTAGGCGGCACATCTTTAATATCCGATGGCAGTAAAGGGCCTACAGACAACTGCGAGAAAATAAAAAAAACTATGAATGCCTGCTGCATGTAGATTTCAGTGGGAACTACTCCTGTAAGTATTCTCAAGAAATACAAGCAGTCCATTTCGGAGGGTCACACCAGCAAGCAACCCTACATACTGGAGTACTGTACACTGCAGCTGAACAGTCACCAGTAACTTTCTGCTCTATCTCACCTTCCAGGCAGCATGACCCCCTGCTATATGGGCCCACCTTGACCCTGTGATAGACATGGTGAGGGAAAGATACCCTCTAATCAATCACCTCCATGTCTTCAGCGATGGTCCAGCTATATAGTACAAACAAAACTTTTACCTGTTCTCAAAAGAGCCATTCAAAAAAGGTTTCAAAAACATCAGCTGGAACTTCTTAGAGGCCAGCCATGAAAAGCAGGCTCCAGATGGTGTTGGAGCTACCCTTAAAAGATCAGCTGACACAATTGTCCGCCATGGAGGAGATATCCCCAACGCCAAAGCCATGTTTCACAAGTTGAGAAACATGGGCACTTCAGCTGAACTTTTTTTTGTGGGAGAAGAAGATGTTGAGAGGAAAGTACAAGAAATTACACTTGTGCCTGTCAAAGGAACAATGAAAATTCACCAAGTCCTCAGTTTCTCTCCAGGAACAATTAAATATAGGGACATAACTTGCCTTTGCCAGGCAGACAAAGGTGTACTGGACTGTGCATGCTATGGTCTGAAGGAGGTGAGCCTGGGACAAGAGGGACCATCACGGCCTGAGAATATCACAGAAGATAACATTGGTCAGTGGTGCATTGTCAACTACGATGGTAAACTCTAACCAGGAATCATCCTGGAGGTTGAACATGATGTTAAAGTGAAATGCGTGCACAAGAATGGGACCAACAAGTTTCACTGGCCAAGTCCATGAGAGGACATTACCTGGCACAGGGATGACCAGGTCATGTGTCTGATGAAAGAGCCACAACCTTTGAATACGAGGTTTGTTCAGCTCGAGAAGATGGTGTGGGATTTCCTTGGAAAACACTTGGGTTGCTGGTCTGTTGCATAGGTGAGAGGTGTGAGAAAAATGTTCTTATTTTGGGTGTACAGTAAATGAGTTTGAATGTTTAATGTGGACATCTACCTGTGTTTGTTGGAGGGGTATTCAAAGTTTCTTTAATGTAATATTTTGTTGTTCACTGCTGTGATGTCCACCCTGTTACCTCCTGTCCAGAATTTGATTTAAAAATAAATTATACTATAATATCCTTAGCTGGACCAATACATTTTTCTTATAGTTTGAAAATTCCTCTTTCAGATGAAATGTTAAAAATTTTTGTATTTTTTGATAGAGCGTTACCATGCTGAAATGGCACCAAATAGTAGGAATGACCCATACAATATTACAATAATATTATTCTATGACTGATCTGTCCATACACTGGGACTTTTTTATACAAAAGAAAATGAAAAATGATTCAAAAATTATAACTCACTGTCACATTTCTCCTCCATATCTCCAAGGCACTGAAGGCAGGCACATCTGCAGGTTTCCACTTTTAAGTACTTTTATTTAACACAAAGCAAATAGGCAGAAGGGCCAGAAAACCAAACTCAAAACAAGAACAAAGGAGCACGGAGATCACAAACAAACACCAGCATGATGGTGGAATGACACTGAGGTCCACCACAAATGAACTTAAATACAAAAATACATTGACCATTACACTGACCATTCTGTCATGTTTTCTTGTTTTTCGTTTCGTGTCTAGATTTACGATTTCATTTTTCTGCAAAAAAAACCAATATGATCTGCACCAACTGGCCAAAAAATGGTGCCCTTTTTGAGAGTGGGTGCTTAAGCTTCACATACTCATGCTAAAAGGAACAGTCTGTTTTTCCTGCTTTCAATTACACTACACTCAACTCACTTTATTTCTACACTTCACTTTGACCTCTTGGAAACCCTTAATCAGTGTATATATGTAAATATATACAGCTTTGACTTTTAAATATTTCTGTTTCCATTCAAGCCCTGCTATATATTCTACATATCTATATATCTGTCAGGGTTAACAATAGCAACCATAGCACTGTTGCACCTGCTGTAGTCTACTTGTATCACACTGACTAATTGATCATTACACTTGACCATTAAGACTGACACAAAATGTAAGAAGAAAGAGTTATACAACATCTGTCACATTTAGGTTAAATAAGGTTAATTTAATTATCAATGTGCTCATCCCGTAGAGTCATGCACAAAATTTCAGGCTTAAATGTTACAGTATGGCTGGACAGGCAAAGAGAAAGGCTACATTTTTCACACGCAAGCAGACATTGGGTTAAATTCAGTTGAACAGTATTGTGGTCATGAAAGGGTGTGATACAAGAATGTCACAATCACAGTGTCACAGTAACCAGCTAAAGTAAACATAGCCTGAGGCAGGTAAGAGCACCTGCTCTGCGACTGAATTCTGAACCTCCATGACAAAATGTAGCATAATAAAATATGACATGTCCCACTAAATAACCAGCTGTCCCTTATTTCCAGTGTAGCATGTTATTTGTTATTTAAATAGTGTTTTTTATTATTTATTATTTATTTTATCATTTAGTGCTTTTTAATATTTGTGGCAAAAATGTCAAATTCCGAATATTTGTTATTTATTGTATTTGAAACGTTAATAACTTCAGATAAACATATCGTAGTGTATAATTAAAACATAAGTTAAAACTCAACAGGACAAATATATCATGAAGTGCAGATGCTTTAATTATATGCATGTTTGTATATCAGGGGTATTTTCTGTGGTAAAAAAAAAGGTTTTAAATTCAAAGAATTAACAGTTAAGTAAATGCACACAACAATATAAGTCTGTAATCTTGGTTCAAAGTCAACTTTGTCATCTCAGCTACTATGAATACATTGAGATGAGACAGCGTAGCTCCACATTGTATTGAGTACAAAAGGACACATAGAACACAGATAAACTAACTACAAATATAAACTCTAAACTAAAAGTAAAAAGTGGAGTTTGGTACAAGGATGTATAATTTGGAACAGGGTAATATTTTCAAATGCATTGATTCGGACAATACCATCCAAAGTGGAAAGCAACAAAACTTGAAGGTAATGTTATGCTTTATGTGTGCAAAAGATCAGCCATGTTTCAAAATAAATATTAAATTGAATTTATTATAATACTGAAACTCTTAGACCGTATCCAAGAACATGGAGGCGCATCATGAAAGAATGATGTGTAAAGTGCAATGTAAAAAGTCAAGTCAGTTCACAGTTCAGGTGTGGGTGGGAAGGGAAGGTGTGGGAGGTGGGGGTGGGTAGGGAAGTTGTGGGAGGTGGGGGTGGGGGTGGGGGCAGGCAGAGTGTTGAGGAGTCTGACGGCTAGTAGGAAAAAGCTCTCACACAGTCTGGTCGATCGAGCTTTGATACTGCTATACTGTCTGCCAAATGGGAGCAGTAGGAAAAGTCTGTTTGAAGGGTGTGAGGAGTTGCGAACAGTGCAGGAGGCCTTTCCGATTCAGCGCTTGTGGAAGCTATCCTGTAGCGATGGGAGAGACTCCCCAATGATGTTTCCAGTTGTTTTAACAATCCCCTGTAGGCTCGGTTGAACACTGTGAAGGAGGGGAGAGGGAGGTTTGCCTGTTTCAGCTGACTTAAGATGTGTAGACGGTGCTGTGCCTTTTTGGTGAGGGAGGTGGTCTTGGTGGTCATGTTAAGGCTGTCTGAGATGTGTACTCCCGGAAACCCCCGACCCCTAGACTGTTGAGCCATCATCGTGGCTGATAAGTCCCACCCCAGTGTTGTCGTCATGGGTCAGCAGAGTGAACAGTACTGGACAGCCCTGAGGAGCTCCTATAGTCTGTTAGTGATGGAAATGTTTTTGCTGATGCAGACGGACTCAGGCCTCTCTGATAGAAAGTGCAGGATACAGTTGCACAGAGAGGTACTTAGTCCCAGCTTGGTCAGTTTTGCAGTTAGCTTTAGTGGGATGATGGTGTTGAATGGTGGACTGAAGTATGTGAATACGTTTCAAACATACGTGTCTCCCTTGTCCAAGTGAGATAAGGAGGGGTGAAGGGCAGAGGATATGGCATCCTCAGTCAATCTGTTTGTTTGATAGGCAAACTGCAGTGAATGAGGGAGGCTACTCTTGGCAAGGCAAGGCAAGTTTATTTATATAGCACAATTCAACAGCAAGGTGATTCAAAGTGCTTTACAGAAAAGTGCTTTACAGAGACATTGGTGCAGAGTTGTATTGGGTGACAGCCTGAATGGCCTGCCATAAGCTGTGAGTGTTGTGGAAGTGGTTCTGGAGCTTGTGTGCATGGTTACACTTGACTTTTCTGATGGCACCCTTCACAAAACTAAAGATGGTCAAAAAGGTCACCATATACCACTGTATTATTTAGGTTCAATACTCAAGGGTGTCAAATAATGAATTTTATAAAATGTTACATCACTAAAAACTAGAAACTACACTTACTCTTACATAAGTGTACACTGAGAACTGATTTTTCAGTTATGGGCACATTTCACCAAATATTAGGCAACGATTGAACATAGTACTCAGCTGCAAAACCTTCAGTAATCCCAGTGCTGCCCTAGAGATTTGAGTTTCACACACCCACCTCTAATATTCAGGTGTTTTGACATTTCAGAATGAAAGTGCACATAGTGGTGGGGTGCTTGTGGCCTGGTGGTTAGGAATCTGTCCCTGTGATTGGAAGGTCATGGCCTGGGTTTGAATCCCAGGACTGCCAATTGCTCATTACTGATGTAACCTTGAGTAAGGTACCATCCCTACACATTGCTCCTGGGGTGCTGCATCATTTTTACTTGGGTGAATGGGTTAAATGCAGGGAGCAACTTTAAACTGTTCACACTGTGTGCTGTGTTGGAAACGGTGGTGTGTTCTCTACAGGAAACACATGTAAATATGACATTTTCCTGCATAGTTTATATTTCAGATCATGAGGTCTTAAATTAACTTTATTCTAACATCTAAATGACTTTCTTCTGCTATGGCATTCATGAACCTCTGCTGTTCCTTTATACAAATTTGAATTGAAATGAATTATTTCCGTTGGAATCCCAAACATTTGTATACTTAAATAAATGAACTGCAATCTAAAATTGTGGAAAATACAAAGTGAAAAACAATGGAGTTTTACTTTTAACTTTTCAACAAGAATAAAGAGAATAGCATTAGTGCTGTAAAAAATGCGATAACTGGAAACATTTATTCTCCAGGTAATTTCTGTAATATTTTGACAAGATTCTTTTCCCTGCATGCCCTGGGCTGTTTTTTTTTTACGAAGAAGTGACTCTAATTTTCAGTTGCAGGCCAGTCATGAATGGGGAGAATTAAGTCTTGTTTTCTTGTACTGCTTATCATGCCCTATCAACTAGTGCCTTGAAAAACATCTACAAGGACTACATAGTGTAAATAGAGAAAATAATATCAGAAATATTCCATCAAATGATCAATCACTTTCTGGTCATTGAATTTCAATCCATTAATCCAAAATCCACAGCACAGAACTTTTATTTATCATTTTAGTAATACTCAGGTGATTGTAATAAACTGCAGAAATTAGTAACTGTGAGAAAATGCTGATCTAAGAAAAATACTTTTCTTGTAAAAAGCTATTTTTTTTGTGACAGACCCAAAGTGATTTTTTTTTAGAATAGTCAACCTCTACGTAACCAGGCATTAATGATTCTGCAAATGAGTGGCACAGTCTATGTTATGTAGACAAGTTAAGCCTTTAATCCAATGCAACTCCCACATCCTCTCCACAAAAGCAGAGCTCTGTAGCTATGGGATGATGATTAAGAAAATCACATTAGATATAAAGTTACAGTATTTGTGACACACAGAGTGAAAGACAGAGACAGACAGGCAGAAAGAAAGAGAGAGAGAGAGAAAGAGAGAAAGAGAGAGAGAGAGAGAGAGAGAGAGAGAGAGAGCGAGAGAGCGAGAGAGAGTGAGAGAGCGAGAGAGAGAGAATGAAAATAGTCTTTGAAGAATTTTTGGGCTTTTCAAGTCTGACGTTTGAAGTGAATTCTTTTGGACTAAGTATCCCCCTTATCTTTTCAGCTCATCACTGCTATCTTTGAATTCTTCGCAATTGGTTTCCGCTCAGAAATCACCTGATTTTCTCAAAACTTTTTGGTGGAAAGCCAATGGGCAAAATTGTTTTACTTCAAAAACCTACAATCCAGTAAAACCACCGCTAGTCTATCATTGTATATCTATCACCAATCTTGGATTTCAGGAGTTAATTAAGATTCAAGACATAGGAAGTGTCGAATTTACTCTCTACCAGACAAACTGTACACTACATAGGCCCATTTTTGCTGTTCGGTATGACATTGAGTGGGTGGGATGCTGTGCAGAAGATCTCTCCTGACAAAAAGTGAGAAGTAGCACCATTTACACTGTAGAATCCTCTCCAAATATTCTGAATGTTAGGCCTCCGCACATCTTAGACATGTCATCATGAAGTATGTGCTTTTTTTGCCAGCTCACTGCAAAAAAGAGGCCCCAGAAAGATATGAAGTTCTGACACCTGCAAACCCCATCCAACAATGTTTGAAATTCTGATGCCTGCAGGAGACAGCAGAAGTAACAAAGATCTACAATACTTACAAAAATCTGTCTGAGATAACAAAAATCAAAAGCATGTAGTCAATTGCAAACATCATTCAAATGCAACCTACCAGCATTAAAACGCTTCAGAGGTCTTGCTCCAAACGGACTCTAGATTGAGGTAAAAAAAAAAAAAGGCTTCCTCAGAAAAAGCCTTCCTCATACTACAGCATATCTAAATTCAGAACAGGCATAGCTGGGAAGATTCACAAAAACATTTTTAATGCCACTATAGCATCTTCGGTATTTAAAAAATGTGGCATGAAGATAGAATGTAACTAAAGCTAAAATAAGTTTCCACAGACTTTATTCTCAAACTGTGATTGTGAAAAAAGTGTGTAGCTTTTTTCCATCAAGCTGCAATTTTAGTAAAATTGAAAAAATGTTGCAAGTTATGCAATAAATCATCTCTATCATATAGTGCTGTTGGAGGCTCTGTAAATATAGAAAGACTGCAGCATTTTCTGGACATCTCAGTCACATAAATGTGTCCTATATTGCTAAATTTATGCATAAATGTACCCTGCCTCAAATCACATTTCCAGTTTAGAACATTATATCATGAATCAACAAACAGCTCCAGCCTCTGATGCAGCGTGAAGCGCCGCCAACAGCATCTGCGGGGTCTGGTCAGCTCGTGGCCATAACAAAGATCCAGCTTCAGCAAGAAAGATTCCTGCAGCTCATGTCGACGCTTCAGGAGCAAACCTCCCAGCAGCTGGGAGGGTCCAGGGACCACGCAAGCTCTGGCCATTTGAGCCCTGCCTAAGTGGCATGCAAGCCAGATTGCTACTGGCGACACTGAGCAAGAGAGCAAGAGGGTCTCGCAGCAGTCGCCATGAAGCGAGAGGGTTTTGCAGCAGTCACCGCGGAGTGAGAGGGTCCCACAGCAGTTGTCAGTGAGCAAGAGAGCAAAGCTGCACTACAATGTCCCATGCCGGGGCGCCCGGCATCAAGATGGCTGCAGCCTCCCACGCCAGCCCCCCGGCTTCATTTACCAGCTCCAGGAAGCGTAGCTGTGGTTAGAGTCGGAAAGACAGCAGGCAGACCAGAGCCATTTGACTTACCCGGTCCATTAGAGGAGCCACTAGGCTCGTTAGAAGAGCCCCTTAGGCCCATAATATCTGCAGCAGTGGGGCCAGGGTTATCTGGAGAAGTAGGGCCTGGGTTAGCTACAGCAGTGGGGCCTGAGTTAGCAACCTTAGCAGCCACAGAGGGCCCTGTATTAGCAGCCCCAGAGGGTCTTGTATTAGCAGCCACAGAGGATCCTGTATTAGCAGCCACAGAGGGTCCTGTATTAACAGCCACAGTAGGGCATTTAGTAGCCACAGTAGGGCCTTTACGGAGAGAGCTTGGCCCGTGAGAACATCAAGAGGCTCCCCGCTGAAGGGCTTACCGGTGGGGGGTTTGTTCCGGTGGATGAAGAGGAGTATTAGTAGCCACAGAGGGGGCCAGAGGGGCTCTGCCCTGAAGGACAGTGAGAGGCTCCTGGGAAAGGTCTCCGCCTCCAAGGACAGTAAGAAGCTCCAGGTAAGGGGCTCCACAAACCTAAAGACAGTGTGGGGCTCCCTGCGGAGGGGCCTCCGCCCCCAAGGACAGTGAGGAGCTCTCGGTAGGGACTGGGACTCTCAAAGGGGAGCGTCCCATGGGATCCACCCAGACCAACCTGGCTGTGCGAAGACAAAGGAGACTCAACATGACAATCTGCTGTTTCCATGACTTTCCTGGGGTTTTTGCCAACAATTATTAGTTTGGTTCTAAGAAAGAATTACTGAATTCGAAATACTTTCATTCCATTTTAAATTCAGCTCAATACATTACCCTTAATGAAAATGTATACAGGGACGGACTGGCAATCTGTGAGTTCTGGAAAAGTCCAGAATGGCCAGCTGGTGAGAGCGGGAGAAAAAGAGAGAGAGAGAGAGAGAGAGAGATTTAAATTCTGTCTCTCTCTCTCTCTCTCTCTCTCTCTCATTAATAATTTTGAACTAACATGCGTAAAAAAAAACATATTGGCATGAAAAAAGCAAAAAAAAATTTGCATGTGACTGAATCCGCGACTCCTGATTGGTGTAAAACTGGGGGATTACTGTATCTGGGATCACTGAACCAGGATATTTATTGTTCAACGTTCACAAATTATTGGGTAAAAACATTTTGATCACAGTGTTCTGCATTACAAGTTACATGTTTTCCAAGTTACGCACCAGTGCCAATAAAACATCCCACACCACTAGGCTACCAGGGGCAGCTGGTAGCCTAGTGGTTAGGGCATTCGCCCTGCGACCAGAAAGTCCGGGTTCGATTCCCAAGACCGCT
>JBBPDC010176625.1:0-16380 GCA_037974485.1 Hemigrammopetersius urotaenia | reverse complement strand
ATTTAATTATTTTGATGGTTGAGTAAATACTTTTGGCAATATATATATACATATATATATATATATATATATATATATATATAATTTTTATTTTTTTCCTCCTCGGCCATATGCACACACACATAGATTACAGCAACACATTTGAATTAGAGTTTGAGGTTTGGTCAGCCTTGAATATTTATACAATCTGGACGGTGATGTAAACAATCCACTGGACCAAAATGGAAAAAGCACAGATGCTGAAAAACACACTCTGCCTTTAGGTCCATTTAGGTAAAGCACTGGGCCTTTAAAATGCCAGAGAAAAATAAGATCTTCAAAACACAGGCAATACAACAGAGCCTTGAAATATATTTCACAAGCCACATGCTATAATACACTGAGACAAACACACATACACTCAAACTCAGGCACACACAATGCAGTTTGTTAGCTGAAGGTGATCTAGTGCTTTAGTCAAACAAGAAATATTGTTCCATTACTTGTCCATAAACCATCCAGCATGTGTGCCATTCCTAAACAACATTCAGTGAAATTGAATTCTGGCCCATCAGGAAATAAATATGGAATGAAAAGGACATTATGCGAGTGGAATTGTGCTGAATGCGCGCAAGAGCAAACGTGTGGTTGTGTGTGTTTGGGAGTTTAGTCACGAGCGTGGAAAACGCTGTAGTGTTTAGACCTAATGAGAGACGGCTATCAAAAAAAGTTGGCTTCCTTCAGGTGGCTTACTTATGACCTACCACACACTTTATTAAAAGCCCCAGGTCATGAAAACAGAAATGTTCCTTGTTTTTTTGCCATAAATGTAGTTTATGGTGGTGGCGTAGTGGGTAGTGGGTAGGATACTTGCTTCTAGACCAAGAGGTCATGGGTTCGAATCCTACCTTCAGCAAAAACCATCACTGGGTTCCTGAGCAAGACCCTTAACCCCAAGTTGCTCCAGGGAGACTGTCCCTTGTAGGTAGGGAATGGAAGTCGCTTTGGATAAAAGCGTCTGATAAATGCCGTAAATGTAAACACGATTAAAGTCAAAATTTACTTTTCACTTAATAGTCCATACAGTCTATATTTAGAAACGTTGATACAAAAACAGGCCATTTTCAATGTACTCTTATGTGATGTCACAGAAATTAATTTACATACAGAAATTTAGCTCCTGGCCATAACAAAGAGACAGGCAATCTGCACCAGTCTTTAAGGCACAGTACTGCTTTTTTACTGCTTTTGGCACAAGAAAGTTGGAAAAAATTCTCCAAAAAATATTGTTCACTCAAACAAAATGGCAATAATAACCTTTGACATATTTCTAGCAGTGCTTTTCTATCCAACAGGTCACATTGTGAGAGGAGAGTGTTGATTGTAGTGTTTTTCTACCCTTTTCCTCGTTAAGTAAAATTTTATTCAGTGATCACCTAATCGGTACCTCATAAAGCAGAATGAGGTGCTTGTGTAGGAATTTAACAGACACTGGCATGAAATGGTTGTCATACTCATATAGATCCTGATTTACAAAGAAATTGTAGTGATCTCGTATTTTTTTTCTGGAGCTGTATATATGCACACTGCTACACACACACACACACACACACACATACACACACATACACACACATACACACACATACACACACACACACCTCAATCTGTCCTGCTTATCGCAGGGGTTGCGTTCCAGGAGCACCCACGTATAGTGAAAAAACATGATGTTGTGATGTTGTTGTGTAAACCCTGAATATGCCACCAAATGTGCTCCCACAATACTTTATTTTCATTTTAAACTCAGCTTAATACATTACTCTTAAAGAAAATGTAAAGGTAAACTTGTATTGGTAATGTGCAGTTTATGCTGAACTCCTGCAGTGCTAGAATGTAAAATACAGATGTTACCTCTGTACTGACTGTAATGTAATTCATGCACAGATGTTTTCTTTGGTACAAGCAGGTAAATACAGTAAAAAATTAATTTAATTTACAGTAATAAATAAAATACAGGGCTTTAAGAAGAACAAACCGAAAAACACTCGAGACGCTGTACAGGGAAAATTGTGGACTGCTGTCACGACTCGGCCAGGTTTTGTTTTTGTTTTTGAGGACTCTTATCTTGACTTTTGTGCGTGTTTATGACTTGTTTCTCGTTTTCAGCTGTCCTGTGTTTAGTTAAGTGATTATGTTCTGTGATTGGTTTTCTGTCTGTGTCTGTTTAGTATTTAAGTTCTAGTCTTGTGGACCTCTGCATCGGTCCATTGTCCCACTTGTTTTAAGTTCACAGTTCACAGCTCTATTTTTATGTATCGGCCATCGAGCCAGGTTTGTTTATGTTTTGCTTAAATAAAGATATAACAGCTATGGATGCCTGCCTGCCTGCGTGTGATCCCTGGGGCAAATCACAAGGGAACCGCCGCGACGTCCGTGAGAACTGCAGCCGCCACTGATGCGTCACAGGGCAGCAGCCAATCAGCAGCCAGGAGAAATAAAATAACATTCTTGGATTGGCAACTTTAAAACCTTCCACCTCTGAGTACAGCTGACTGTGAAGTCTCAGCCGTCGTCTGCCATGGCCCCTTATCCTCATGCTGGGTTGTTTAATTTGATATGCATCTGAGACTATCCATCTATGAATGAATGGGAGTGTAGAGTGTAGACTAGATTAAGAATGACTTTCTGGAAAGGTGACAATGACACTGTTGTGTTGAAAGAGATCCAAATATCAAATATCTTCTGATCAGTAACTGATCAAAAAAGAATAGAAGAAGGTGAGTGTATTTTTTCACAATAAATTGATTTTCGATTTTAATCGATTTTCCCTCCCCTTCTCAAAATCAAACTACAGATGACAAATAAATGGTTTAAAACAAGTTTAAATTTTATATATATATATTTTTATTAGGGTTAAAGTTTAATTTAGGGTTAAAGTTAAATACTTACTAAGCATGTTAAAGAATCCTGGCTTTTCCACAGTATGTATGGGCACCATATCTTTTGCAATATGGTGTTATCAACTTCCACCGTACCCCATTCTAATCAGAGGCACAAGTTGCACCGAATCCCGTCAGCAGCACCCGCCCCTCTCGGGGACAATTTTTTGTCCCAGTCCAGCCCTGCTCTAGACCACACAAACAGCACAGTGACCTACACAACCTGCAACTCGGTGTTAAAGTACAGTAACAGTACCGGCGTTCTGCACGGCATCTGAAACTTGGCAAATGTTAGAGTGTGGCTACGCTGCTTAAGCTGTCGGACACATGGCTTGTTTGGTCTGTGTCCGACGGCACAAAACTGAACCAATTCCATATTACAGATGTAGCAAGACCTTTCTTGGACACAAACACTGCTACAGTGTTTGGGTGTGCCGAGCTAATTTACCCGAGTAGAACAGTGCATCGCATTAGTTCCGCTTTTGGCACTCGTGTGTAAAAAATTATAAAAGCAATTTTCATAAAAACACATCGTCCTGAACTGTAAATTCGAATTAATCGATAAAATCAATATATCACCCGCCTCTACCACTTGCACATATATTTTTTACATCTACATGCATGTGTGCTATGGTCTGTACCTGCAAATTCCTGCCCCTATTTTATCTTCTGGCACTAAAACGTTCTGCAGTAGAAGAACAGAGATATGGACGGGAGATGCTGATCTTCACCTTGAAGTGCCGCTGTGGTTTTTGTCTCATGCAGTCAAGAGCTACAGAAGGGTAGATAAAGCTGACCTCTCTGCGGGCCTAAAGACATTACTCTGCCTGCACTGTATTTACAGCTTTCCCCTGGATAGATGTTTATTTAGAGGGGCTTTCAAGCAGTGCAGCTGTATAAGCGCTGACTCTGTCATCAGGAGATGCTGCAGCCATTGTCCTTACTGTCTCTGGGTGGGTCAGAAGACCCTCCTCCCCCATTCCTTTACCAACACAGATGCTGTGTTTTCAGGAATGAGGTTGCAGTTTTTGCTGCATTTTAGCTGCTCTTAGACTCACACAAGGTTATACTGTATGCCTAAAACGACAGACTGAAATTACCACACATTTAAAAATATTCTCTTTCACAGCGATTCACACTTTTAATGAGTCTAGTGGGAAACAAACAGCTGTGTACCTAAATGCTTGTTGCAAGCATGTCATTCTCAAAGGGCAAAAAGTATTGAACCTTTCACCGCCAGAAATAGACTAAAAACCATGATTTAAAAGTTATTTCAAAAAATTTACAATTCTATAAAAGTTATTATAAAACTTAACTGTTTTTGGGAGTCATTAATATAAATAAACTTATTTGTAAATAAATGAAAAACCAAGACAAACTAAGACAGGTTAGGTTATAGCTTGCTCTCCACTATTTTGATTATATAACAAAGGCTTCAAAAATGGTTCAGACCATCACATATAATCAAATATTTTCTGTTATTCTATTCATTTGACAGGTCTGCTGTGCTGCCTCACTCGTCTCTATTGTCATATTTTCTCTTCTTCGTAGTGCTTAATACCTGACTACCAGCTACCACTGCTGTAAAGTGTGTTTTCCACTGGGCAGTACTGTGCTGTTACAAATGTACTGTACCCACACTGAATCTGAACGCCCTTCTTGCCTGGGTTTTAGGTGTTCCGAGCCAGATAATATGTGTGAAGCTAGAAAGTCTCAGACTAGCATTTCTGAAAAAACACAAGCAAGTGTAGCTTTCACATTAAAATAAATGTAGTAAAAGTTTTGTCACATCTTGATGCTCCTCCATTGCTGCTACTGTCGCTTGTGCTAACTGTTAGTTCTAGCTTTATGACCTCTATACAACCTCCACAGGCTTCATTCACAGTTATGTGCTGGGAAATGGGGTATGAGGGGTACAGGGAGTTCTGAGTTTAATTCTGAATTAATACATGCACAATTAGCACCCAGCATAAGACTGAGCGTGACTTTAATCCATCTCCTTGTTGCAACAGAGGATGAAATGAGTAGAGCATTTTTCACTGTCGTTTATGCTTCGGTGCTGTCTTCTCCAAGTACATCAACATATGGCTCTTTTTTTTAAACCAGGCACTGGGCTGAGCCTCATTTCTTTCTCTTTCTGCACTATTCCCTCTGTTCTCCTGTTTCATGTTTCCCTCTTGGGGAGTCCGCAAACAAATACAGACAGAAGTGCAGGACAAGGAAAAATGCAAATCCACAGACAACAGCAAACGCATACAAAACATGCTGTGGGGGTGCAGTCTGGGAGGAAACAAAAAGAGGAGAGCAAAGTCATAAAACTATTATAATGGAATTAAAAGAGATGCATATGAGTAAAAGTGACTGGCTTCATGCGATTCAGACTGACGTCAATCGTCATGAAGCAGCTGATCAGTAAGCTGGACCTGATCTGACTGAACACCTCCAACTGGATCCTGGACTTCCTTACTGGAAGACTCCAGACAGTCCAGCTCCAACACCATCAGACCAAGCACAGGCGCCCCCCAAGGATGTGTATTGAGTGCGCTACTCTTCACACAGTTGAGCTACAACTGGACCTCCAGCTCCAGTATGACCCACATCATAAAGTTTGCAGATGACATCACATTAAGGACAACAACGACACGGTGTACAGAGAGGAGGTGCGACGGCTGCTGGTCTGGTGAAAGATCAATAATTTGACTCTTAATGTTGACAAGACAAAAGAGCTGATGAATGACTTCAGAAAGACCCAGGCTGTACATATGTATTGTTACATATACATATACATATGTATTGTTACATATTTCTATGGATATATATCTATGTGTGTCTACATATGTACACCTTCATATACTTTACAGACACTTTAACTGGAACACTCGCTACTGAACATATTAGGCTTGTCACAATACTGAAATTTCAAACTCGATACCAATACTAAGTATGGTACTCGATACTCAATACTATTTTCGATACTACTGGGGGAGAAAAACCAAACACATGAACTTTTTCATGAAAAAATTAAAGTGTGAGTAAACTTTGTCTACTCAAAATTGTACAGCGTCTTTGGGTATTTTGAAAAGTGCTTTATAAATTAAATGTATTATTATTATTATTATTAATCTAGTCACGTTTCAGTCAACTAAAAGTCTGAGCAAAACTATTTCACAATTCAAACAAGGTTATCTTATTAGACTTGAGTTTACAACATTTATGTTGCCAACCAAACATGTTAGAACTTAATGTAAATGTAAATAAAATAACATCACATCACTAAAAAGAGCAAATAAAATGAAAATGTTTGTGTATATTGCCATAAAAACTGGTGTGTGTGAGAGAGAGACTTTGCGTTTTTGTCGCGTGACAACTATATTTAGTCATAATTTTAGTTGAGAAAGCACACTAGCTTAAGGGCCGTGAAAAATTTTTGGCGCTTGGTTGTTCCCTTGTTGAGTTACGGAGCTTTTCACGTAAACACTGGGTCCTCCAGGTAGCTGGGGGAGGGGCGGTCCGCTGCAGTGCCTGTTGAAAATTGCCGAATTCCCTGAACCGGCAGATGCAAAACTGGCATTTAAGTATCGATACCAGTGCCAATTGATATCTAACTCGATAGTAAATTTTAGTATCGATTAGTATCTGATAATCTATACACTAGAACAAACTGACTGCTTCTGCTGCTCCCTGATTAAAGAAAAATGTTTCTGATGGTATCCGTTCAGACAGAAAAAAAACAAAACAGATTTATAAATTGCTGTTGCTCGGAAGGTGCCTGATATACTGTTCTGATCGTGGCTCTGGAACGATTTATGCTGTCTTGTTGAAAAATGTTCTCTTTAAATTAGGGATGCACCAAAATGATTTTTATGGGCCGAAACTGGAAACTGAAAATGAGGAAACACTTGGCCGAAAACCGAAACACAGAAAGAAAGTATTATACCAATTTTTGGTAATATTGCCATTATTGCTGGGACTGTGAACTTCTAATAATACATTTTATTTTTAGAGCGATTTTAAAGATACTCAAAGACACCTTCAGTATCTTTAACTTACCTCACTAAGGTCAAGCAATGCAATTGCATACATTAATATTCATGGTTCAAAGAATAAATCTGTTACAAAACTATGAAAATATTTATTTGGCATTCAACAATGTACAAAATAAAATGAAAGTTGGAATAAATTATATTACTTGGCCCCACTCATGAATAGCCTAAAAGCCTATAACAAAAGTGTATTAATTATCTTTTGTTTAATGCCCATAGCCTTGGCACAACCACTATAAAACTTTCTTGCCTTTTCAAAACTGTCCGCCACAGACGGAGTGGGTGTGCTCAAAGGGTCTTGCCTTTTCTGTGCTTCATACTCTGCATGGCGATCAGGATGTTTTGACTTTATATGATAATTAATCCCGACATTGAGAAAGTCTTTGTGGATGCAACCCCTCTAGAAATCTCGCCATTGAGCACTTCACAAATGGCTTTCCGCGTGTCTTTCTTAGGCATATCGAAATGCGCCCACGCGGCAGACATATTGACTCGGCAGACATGTTGCAGGTTGCGGTTGTTGCTTGCGTCATCACTGTTAAAAAAAAATAAATTCAGTGGCTGATTATTCGGTGCATCCATACATTTTAAACGGTTCATACAGTTAATAGTCAGTTTACAACACTGATAATGATTAGAAATGTGGGAGGGAATATAAGTAATAAAGCAGCACATTCATATCATACATGTTTTAGTTTTTCAATGTACTTAAAGGCAACAAACATAAAGTGTGAACTAATGCACCAAATACCATAGTAAAGTGTGTTCTTTGTAGAGAACATGCATTTTTTAGAAAACCTGTTTCCTGCTCTAACACATGACAGTAAGCTAATATCATCAGAGCTGAAAAGGAATGAAAAAATCAACTCCAACCTTAATTGCAAAATAAAAAGCATTTTGAAATAAAAAAACAGCAATAGTGTGATCAATGGAGAGACAAACTGGACTGACACGGTTTGATAAATGCAGAGATGATTTGATTAAAATAGGTCAGATCTTGAGCATGTGGTTCATTCATCTTTCATCATTCAGTTTTTGTCATTAAAATTGAATGACGAATACTAAACACAAGCTGAACACAATGTTTTTTTCTTTCCCAAATTGTCTTCATATTTTATATAGGGTTTAAAAAAGGTAAAAACATTCATCCAGCACCACACAGCCTAACTGGCACAACACAAACACAAACACAAACACAAACACAGAGGGAACAGACTGTCTTTTGTTTGATCGGATCTGACCCACAGAATGTGCGTGTTGTGAATGTGTGCATGTGTGAGGGGAGCTTTGATTTATCAGTCACTGAGTTTGTCATGCACTGGAGACCTGAAAACACAGGAGAGAAAAGAGAGAAAAGGTAGAACAATTGTTTACTGAACAGCTGTCTAATGTCAACAGCATCTATAAACTGACAGAAAAGCAACAAAAAATTAACAACTCAGGTAAACAATGAAACACGCTATGTGAGTGATTACAGCCACACACACACACAGTGATTATGTTGCTATCTATTTTTTTTCCTTGCGTTTTTTGTCTTCTGTGATGTAACCTCATTATCTACACTCAATATCAGCACAGCCCTTACATAAGCCTGAAAAACACAACCCAAGCACTTTCTTGTCACAACCCCAATTTTAAAAGCACATCAGGTTCCTCCACAGCTATTTCAGAAATCTGCTTTCTGCACAGTTTTCAACAGCTCAAAAACTGCTATGCAAGTTTGACCACCGTCACAGCGATTGTTTTGTCATGACTGTCATCAACAAAGCTGCAAACATAAAACGAACTTACAAACGACAACTAAATCCGAAATCACAATCTAGCATACAAAGCTAAGCTAAAGATATAAGCAGTCCAGGACTAATTGAAACATCAATGTTCAATTACTATTGAAAAGCCTTGTATATGCTAGGGATAAACTTAATATGTGAAACGAAAGGTCTGCTATGATTTTACATCTTGACCTGTAAAGATCAATAGAACAGATCCTCAGGCTTTGTTTGCTTCCTATCTGCTGTGGTGTGTTTTGACTGTTGATGCAGCCTCATGTCCTAATCACTACACACAAATCTATTTAAATAATAAAACTGATACTTACGGCTATAAAATCCGGTTGAAGAGGCACACGTTTAAAAAAATGTTTTGCAACCATTACCTGCTGTTGAAACTCATGGTAAAACATGACCTTCTTTTGGGTTTCTGCTCTGTCTTACTGGAGGTGAAACAAGACTGGTCCAAGTACATGTCTTTGTGGAACCTCATTACCTTGTGCAAGCCCATTTGACTAGTGTTGCATTGATAAACTGATATTGTTGCAAACACAGTATCCGTTTCAGCCATAGAAGTACCATGGTGCAGTTGGTAATAATTTTTTACATATTTCTGCCATATGAAGGACTGTAACTGGTCAACGCAGAAAAAAGGACTGTTTCCTGTTTGAGAGATGCAGCTGTAAAAATGCTTGATGCCTACTGCCAATACAGTGCATTTAATTTAACATTAATCTCTTTACAATGAGACCTGTCGAGGGCTTGTAGGAAGTAGGTGAAAAGTCATCTCCTGAAGTTGATATGTTGGAAAAAGTAAATATGAACGATTACTGGTGACATGGTCATAGGCACACAAGGCTCACTGATGTGATCTTAGACAGGAGATTCTCAAGTTATGGCTAACCCCTATATAAAGTCTATTAAGTCTGACCTTTTTACAATTTGTACTGAATCTACATTTCTGAATGCTCATCTAGTTAGTATCCAATTTAAGTACTGTGTACTGAGTCAGTACTGAAAAAGAGTATTTATGTGTCCCTATATATGATCAACACTACATTCTGCCAGAGAAACTATGCATAACCAAGCCACATCCATGTCGATTGGTAAGCTGGTATAAGAGCAAACAGTGATCGGCTGTATTTTTAGGCAGATCGAAAACACAGTGGTGCAGTATTGACATCTCTCCGACAGAAAGAAGAGATGAGAAAAACTGAGCCGTTTGAGATGTGGCAGGTTGCAGCTGGCCAAAAGCCCTAACCTGAACTTGCCAGCAGCCTGCCAGCAGAGATGAAAAGCTGACAGCAACTGTCACAGAAGCTGTGAAAAGGGAGGATACAAAGTGGGCTTCCTGGGCAGATGAGCTTAAGGGAAAGCTGGTAAATTTTTTCCAGCAATTTCAAACATTTGTTTTAAATGTCCTAAATATCATGAAATGCACAAACAAATGCATCATAGCCCACAGCAATGACTATGAACCGACTCACAGTAATTTAGCTACCCATTCACATTGAAGCAATAGCAGAGTTAGTAGTGTAGCAGAGTTAGTAGTGGGGAAAATGATTAAACGTGTTGTTCCTGGCTGTTAGAAAACAAGCATATCATTTAGGACTTCAAAATCATCCAGCCAGTCAAAATGAATAACTAAAGTTTATTTTGTCTGATACCCTGAAAAATGCTGTCTGAAATTAACAGTACCACATTTCACTGTTTTCACAGGCATATGATGGGAGCAGGCAATCAAAACTTGGGTACTTTGCATATATCTGTCTTAAAGGCAAAGTAATATAGCAGTTGTATTGTATGGGCAGGAAAATAGTAATCTAAAATTCTTTTTAAATGTCTGTCACATAAAAGTTAAAAGTGGACTTCAGCGGAAACAATAAACAATATGATAAAATACAATAAAAATGTAGACTATGAGTCATTTAAACTCCACTAGCAGCTAGTATCACAATGTTACAGCAGGCCTGGAACAGTTTCTAGTGAAGTGTCTCACTCCTACTGAGAAAAAGGAGGAGTGGTGCTATCAGCATGCCACCAGTATTCAGTCCATAAACCTCTGCATTCCAAGCTGGATTTAAACCAGCGCCTCTTCAGCATAGAGCCTTTGATGCCTGTATAACTTCTGTTCTGGAAACTCCCAAGGGGCGGCTGCATTCAGTGGCGCTAATTACTGAACTAGCATTCAGTCCTCTTCTCAAAAGCAACAACCATACAGTGACAACAGACACTTTCAAAAAAATAAAGAAAATAAGTACACATTCCAGTTTCTAGTTCAAATAACAAACAAAGAAATAATCAGAACAGAGAAATGCACCATCTCTACATTTGTCAGTAATTGCAGCATCCAAAATAAAGAACATAACATATTCATCTTCTAACACACACCAACAAGAAGCAATAAATTATGCATTTCTCCTCCCAAACACGGAACACAGAAAGCAGAAGTGGGACAAATGCTGGGCTAGAAAAAATGCACGGTCTTAGTTTATTAAGTCATTTCACAAAGAAATAGGTCAACTGTGCCATAGCACCCAAAATTCTACAGCACTTTTCAGAGCCTTAAATCCATACTGTTCCTCCTACACATACACAATGAATAACATAGCGCTAAATACATTACATTCACTTGGCAGATGCTTGTATGCAAAGTGACTTACAACATGAGGACACTTTGAGAACCAAAGGAGAGTTCTACGTGTTAAAATCTTTATGTAGGAGTAGTACAAGAAGATAGATAGACAGTCTTCAGGAAGTTCTTGAAGATAGAGAGGGTTTCTGTTGCTCGGGTCATAATTCAAATGTACATTCTGGTTAAATCAGGTTAGTGATTTATTTGGATCTGAATGCTAATAATAAATAGGGATTGGGCATATCATGTTAAAGTCATGCTTAGCAGTCTGACCATCCCCCTCAAGAGCAAGCACAAGGTTAGAGTCACTGAAACAGAGGAAACTCACACCAACTTCACATCACTCATGTTTGTAGTAGCACTACTGACTACTGATATAATCAAGAGTAACATTATCATTTTACAAAATAAATAAAATACATCACTACTGGTTGTGAACAGTTTACCAGTTGAAATTATTTTATTTGGTTGAAGGATTTGAGTATTGCCATAACATTTATACCAGTATGTTACAAATGAGCATAGAATAAAGCACAGTCACATCATTTAGCTGAGTGAATGTAGTGAGCTGCAGTCTGAGATAGTCCAGATTGTTTTGGAGGCAGATGACATAATAGAGGAAAGCTTAGCTTTTGACGTAACAGGGACAACATTCGGGACCATTTTTGTCACGTCCAGAGAAACTACAGTGCATTTAGGGTAAGAAAGCATTTAGGGTAAGAAACTCATTATTGTTCAGTTCTATTTTTTTTCTATTTTGCACAGTAAAAGGAGACCTTTCAGACCTACAGTAGCGATTCAGTGGGTGGTACCCTAACTACAGAGACTAGCTTTAAGGACAGGTTTTATTCGTATACAGATTTAATGAACAGTATTGTTAATCATTTCTGACAATTTTCTATCAAATTTACTCTGTGTATGATCCTTTCTTGTGAAATTATGTCAGAATGCAACAGAATCATATCTGAATGATAAGAAAAGAAGCAACAGCTAGGATAAAAGAAGTGTTCCATGTTCATGCACAGTGGGGGGAAAAATGAAATCGCTCACACATTCCTTTTTAAAGATAGCTATTACTCTTGGAGGAGACTGAAAGAGTAGGTGTGGTCAAGTTGAGATTGTGTTTCTTGCCATTTTAAACATATACACAGTACACACAGACACAGTGAAATGAAACAATGTTTCTCCAGGATAATGGTGCAACAAAAAAACAACACTAGACTGCACAACTGCAGACAAGACAGGACTACACAGAACTGAGTAAGTCCAAGATTTTAAAACACACAAACAACAATTCAGTAGTTCAGGACAGGATAGCATACTGTCCAGCTGACAGAAGTAGTACTAGGATGTTTGAATACAGTATCATAACAGAGTAGTAGCAGAGTCATTAAATATTAAAAATAGTGCTGGACACGTTAACGCGGTATTGACGCCTACGATTATTTTATAATGCGTTATGAAGGTTTTTCAAAAATCCTTTTATTTTTATTTAATTTTTGTACTCATATGTGGAAATAAGCATAAAATAGCTGTCACAAGATAAAAATGCACAGTGTGTAATAAATAAAGGGTGTTTACTGTGGTTTTAGTTTGTGAGGAAGTGGTGGTTGAGGAGTAAGTTTTGTTTATGGCAAATAGTTCAGTTTCAGTTCTGATTTAGATTCAGTTCTGATTTAGGAGTCTGATGGTCTCAGGGAAATGACTGTTTCACATCCTGACAGTGAAGGCCCATTTGCCACAGAAACATATTGCCAGACAGCAGGCTGGAGAAGCGCAGCAGGGTAAACTAAACCAGACAAGTCTTCAGGTTAGCTAGGTGCAAGGGCAGAGAACAAGGAAAAAAGAATGTGTCTGGAATATGATGGAAAGAAGCAATCGAGCACTGTATCTGTTGCAGTTACATTTACTGGTATATGGTAGTTCATATCCAGGTCCACAACCGTTGTCTTGGCCTGACTGTCACACCAAGTTTGAGTAATGAAACAGCTGGTGTTCATACCTATCAAAGTCAGATCCAGCAACTAACACGTCAGATGGACTGCAGGAAAAACTGTGCGGCCTCAGACTGCCGCGAGAAACAAGTCTCCGGATCTATGCACTGAATGATGCTGCTGGCTGGGGAAAGGACAGCAACATACAAGGAAATAGAAGGGTGGCAGGCAGACAGGGTTCCATGTTAGGTTAAAAGTTAACCCTAACCAGCCAGTTCTCCCTCTCCAGACATTCTGTTGCTCCCTGGAAGTAAACTGTTCTACATCAGACTCCAACAGACAAGGATTACAATTCAGCTTTTGGCTCTCTGTGAAACGCAGCTCTGTTCTGTAAGACTCAAGGCTGTGTAAGACTAAAGTAAGTACTCATCACTACAGTAATTGTAATTGTAATTGCAGAGTAGTTTGTGACTTTAGATATCGCCCATTTTATTTACCATGATAATTCACCACCAGTCTCAAAGTCACGGTTTACTGATGCACAGAACACATGGGCAGAACTTTATGCTGCCACTGATGATTTTAATGATGAAAATACTAACATGGTATGCCTTCACCCCTATTAAAGCTCATACTGGATTTACTTAGGGTTAGAGGCTGTGAGAGGCCCCAAGTGTTGTCTCTAAATGGAGAATAGCACGTGCCCTTTGACCTCTTGAAAGGGGCCAGAAAATTCTAAACAATCCACAAAGGTACTCTTTCAGAGCACCCCAAAAGTGAAGCAAAGGAAAACTGTATTTAAATCAACATTCAGTCTATGCAAGATAAGAATACCAAAAGGTCACCTGTCAAAGATAGGTGATGAATATGTTTTTATGTCATGAGGTCATGAGAATTATGTACAGTCAGTATGGACAAGAGGATTGGGCTATCCAGGGTTCAGTGTCTATGTAAAATTAAGTGATACCTGACCTCATATCCAATGAAAAATACTTGGAAGAGTGGAGACATTGGAAAAGGTGGAGATTTGAATATTCAATCACTGATGTCACGTATGGTAAGGTGTGAAGGATCAATGCTTTCCTATGCCTATAAAATACCTCCTTTTGACCATGAGTCTGCTTCATTCTTCAATAAAAAAGCAAGCTGCATTTCCTCAACTGTGCCTGATTTTTTCAGTTACAAAAAGTTTCAAACTACTTCTGCTCCAATTTTCCACAACGCCATTGAAGAAGTCATACTAATCTCAGCATACCTTATCAGACAGCATACCTGGAAGAGTGCTCAGAGACTGTGCAGCCCAGATGTTCCCAAAGACATCTTTAATATCCCTCTGAACACCACCATTTTCTCAGTGCCAGAGAAGTTGGCGTCTTGCTTCAGTGACTACTAGCCGATCTCACTCACACCCATCAGCTTGAAGTGCTTCCAGAAACTCTTAAAGAGGCACATAAGACCCAGCTGACTCGCACACTGGACCCCTTGCATTGTTCTAATCATTCACCACCACCCTTGGGCTGGCCCTCATTCGTCAAGATAAAAAAGCATACTAATGTAAGAATGCTATGCATAGACTTCAGTTCAGTATTCAACACCATCATTTTTCAAACAATCTGGAAAGGAAGCACCACCACACTGAGAAGAGAGACTCTTGGGCTGTGTGCTCTGCAGCAACGCACAGATCGAACCACATCATTCTGTTCCCTGAAGAAACTATTGGTTTGATCAGTAGAAGCAATGGAAGTACAACGGCTAACGGACTGGTGTACAACCACCAACTTGTCTCTCAATGTACACAAAACAAAACAGATGGGGGTTGACTTTAGGGGAGCATACTGTGTTCACTCTCTGCTGAACACGAACGGGTCCTCTGTGGAGATCATCCTGAGCATCAGTTTCCTTGATGTTCACATCATGGAGAATCTCACATAAACGCTCAACACCAGCTCTGCAGAGACTGGGGATAGCCCACTATCCCATCCTCACCTCGTTCTGCAGAGGGACTGCAGAGAGCATTCAGAGTACCTGCATTATGGCCTCATTTGGAAACAGCACTGCCTCAGGGTGCAAGACACTACAGCAGGTAATAAGGACATTTTTTAGGCAGAACTTTACCTTTAATATACATTCAAGTTAGTACGTTCATCAGCCAATATATTCTGTAGGCTGGGGTTTTCAGGTCCTCTCACCCAAAGTGCACCCCTCTAAAATCTTTGAGCCCCAACCATCCCCTCCCATGTTTACAGAAATGCTCAAGAGTATATCTGGTGCACTTACCGCCTGTTGCCACAGTGATCTCCCTCAGAAAATGCCCATAAAAGGGGAAGTCAAAAGACAGATTGACCCGCTGCAGGAGCAAAACAAGAGAATTTTCTTTTATAATCACAGTATTAAGATTGGTGTCATTGAGACATAAATATCAAAGCAGAGATAAGGAGGCTAAGAGACACAGGCAAAAAGAAAGCAAGAGACGCGACAAAATGTAAACACAGGATAAGCCTGTGTGAACCATTTCTGCATAATTAGCATTCCAAGTATTGTGCATGCCTGGGTGATAATGCAATACTTTCCTAGTACAATAATCACAGGGTACTCTTACACTAGGCTTGTCATGATACTGAAATTTCAACCTCAATACCGATACTAAGGTACTCGATACTCATTTTATTTTCGATACTACAGGGGGAGAAACACAGGAACTTTTTAATAAAAAAATTTAAGTGTGAGTAAACAAACAAAATGCTCCGTTTTCTTTGTCTATTCAAAATTGTACAGTGTCTTTGGGTATTTTGAAAAGTGCTTTATAAATTAAATGTATTATTATTAATCTATTCAAATTTAAGTCAACTAAAAGTATGAGCATTTTAGTCTTATTTTAGTTAATAATTATCCACGACTATTTTCGTCTAGTTTTAGTCAATAAAAGTTATGATTTGAATTTATTTTACCAACCAAACATGTTAGAACTTAGAAAGTACATACACATACATTTAAATAAAATAAATAGGGCTGTCAGTAGATTAAAATATTTAATCGTGATTAATCTCATGTTTGCCATAGTTAACTCGCGATTAATCGCAC
>JBBPDC010176584.1:0-16390 GCA_037974485.1 Hemigrammopetersius urotaenia | reverse complement strand
TCGTAGTATCTAAAGCATAATTCAGAACTGCATTCCAATCCCCTGCACAAATTAGGATTCCTTCACTTTCTGAAATTTTTGTGTCAAATAAAAATTTAAGGAATTTTCCATCACTCTCTGGTGGAATATATATATTAGCAAATGTGACCAACACATTATCAATCCTTCCTTTGGCTATTACAAATCTGCCCTCTTTGTCTTTCTTTTCCTGAATTAATTCAAAGTTAAGCGTATTAGTAATCAAAATTGCCACCCCTCTCCTCCGGCTATTTTTACAAGAGCTGGAAAAAGAGTTTACATAACCGAACCTTTTAAATTTATCATGTTCTTGCATAGACATATGAGTCTCCTGTAGAAATGATACCTGTATCCCATCCCTCTTAAGCTTTGCCAACATTTTACTCCTTTTAACTGGATTACTCAGGCCATTTACGTTTAACGAAGCAATTTTCAAGTCACCCGCTCCTACCATACATAGCATAGACAGAAACTGAATCTGTGACCCCCACCAATAAAAACAGAACCAGAACAATAACAAAAAATAACATATACATGGACTTCCAAACTGGGAGGATACTCCCGCTCCTCCTCGCTCTGGACCCCGTTGGTGGGTCGAGGGAAATGCCTCTCATAAGAAGAGGGTCCGCTCGTGAGGATGGACCCTGAGCCTAAAGGCATATTTTCTCGCATCCTAAGAGTCCAACTAAACCCGCATTATGGTAAACTCGACTCTCACCTATCTTCAATAAACAAAACAGGGCCAGAAAGGAATTAACTGCCTCACCGGATCGGGATGTGTACTGTCCCGATCATGGCTAATCAGCGTGTCCCCTTTGAAAATTCAGTAGTTTGGACCTCGCCCTTTTAACTGCCGCCGAGCTTCCTTCATGTCGACCGCTCACCCTACGCCATCCCTGTAGCTCTCGAATTCACTTCTCCATGCTCGCTACCTCCAACTCCTCCACCCGAAAACCGCGTCTCTTCAAATCCTTTTGTGCCTCCTGCGCACTGGTGTATACCATGGTCCCGGTGTCCCAGTGAATCCGCATGTTGGTTAATGGTGTTTGGAAACGGATCCCCTTCTCTTTTCAAAACAAAGATCATGGTGTATTCTCTGCGCTTTCTCATGATCTCCGACGCGTAGTCGTGGTCGAAGTAGAGATATCTGGAGCCCAGCTGTATTTTCTTTTTCTTCCATACCTCTCTTAATACCATTTCTTTTGTTGTAAACTCCTGAAAGTTAATGATGATTGGTCTGGGGGGAGCATCGGAGTGTGGTCTCTGCGCCAAGGATCGGTGAGCCCGCTGTATCTTCAAGTGGAAATCCTGTGGGAGCTGTAGTTCTCTTCGCAGGAGGTTGTCAATAAATTGTTGGACCGAGTTACCCTCTTCTCCCTCTGTAACTCCAAAGACTCGAATGTTGTTCCTTCTGGACCGTGACTCTAGATCGGTGAGTTTGGTCTGCAGAACCCGCTGCTGCTCCAGGCAGATGCAGAGAGGTTCAGTAGCCTCCGACGCCCAACTCTCCATTTGCTCCACTCGGGTCTCTGCTTCATCCACCCGGTCCGTTAGGTTTTTCATTTCTGCGACTAGATTATCAAGTTTACTGTTGATTTCCTGCCCTAAATTATTAATTTCGTGTCTCAGACTTTCGCTGTCCCCTTTGAGGTCAGTTTTTAGTTCCCTAACTGCATCAATTATTACACTGTGTTCAGCATTTGGTATGCTCTCGCTAGCGTTAGCCGTCTCAGTGGTGCAAACTTTTGTCGCCGGGGCACCTTTTTCTTGAAATTTCGGCATGTTTCCTTTTCCTCTCTGCCCCTTAGTGATTATTATCCCACTTCTCCACCTTCTTCGCTGAAAATGGTCAACGTAACAAGTTATTTGGTGGGATAACCTTGGTTAGCTTGTGAGAGCTACTTCACCCTGCATCTAATTACTCCATGAGCAAACCCGGAAGCCCTCACAGAACATTTTAATTTCATTTTAAACAGTTTAATACATTACCCTTAACGAAAATGTAAAGATAAACCCATGGTTTAAATACGGAAAAATCACAAATGACAGAGACAGACACACAGACAGACACACAGAGTGAGAGAGAGAGAGAGAGAGAGAGAGAGAGGACCTGTGCGCTCCAGAAGGAGAGTGCAAGCGCTCCAGAAAAGAGAGAGAGAGAGCGAGGGATACAGAGAGAGAGAGAGAGAGATACAGAGCGAGAGCGAGATACGCGCGCTCCGGAAAAGTCACGAACGAGAGGGCGCGCGCGTGAGAGAGAGACGCACGCTCCGGACGAACGAGAGAGCGTGCACACGCGAGATACAGAGAGAGAGAGAGAGAGAGAGAGACGCGCGCTCCGGAAAAGTCACGAACGAGAGGGCGTTCACGAGAGAGAGAGATACAGAGAGAGAGAGAGGGAGGGAGCGCGCGCTCTGTCCTTTGTTTTCATGGCTCTCATAACGCGTGTGTGTCCGTGAAAAGTTTGGAGTGAATGAGACAAAAGGCGGGTTGGGAACGCTGAACATTCTAGCATGCTGAAACAAGGGGCGGGCCGTGAAGTCGAGGGGGCGGGGCGGGGCACGCAGTGACAGCATCGCTGAGATCAGACCTGATCCGACTGAATTTTGATTGGTGCAGAAGCGAGGCTCCGCGGACCGGCAGGAACCCTCTCACAGACCGGCACCAGTCCGCGGCCCATAGTTTGAGAAACGCTGCCCTAGCACATACTTGCAAAAACCCTTGTAACTCAACCCTTGTTCTTTCCTGTTCCATGAAGTCATCAATTATGAAAATAGGACTTTTGATCTACTTGGTCTACTTTTGACATGAATGACTTATGCACTTATTTTCAGGACATCTTTTCTCATTGCTCAACCACTAGATGGTATTCAAAATTCAAAGTGTCCTACAACTCTCATCGCAGAAAAGCCCCACACAAAACTAAAATGTCCTTGGACAGTTTTCATTGCACCAGCAGAGTCACAGTATATGAACTTATACTTATACTTAAAGGACAAAAATTTAAAGGTTTTTTTGGCATAAAAACATTGAGATGTTATGGAAGCATTTTTTTCAAGAACCACTAATTGTATGGAACCAAAAGTGGTTCTTCTATGGCACCACTCAATTTAAGCATCCCAGTATTAAGAATGTATACCAACGTTCCTGCTAAACAGTGTGTAGTGGGGTGTGTTCTGGTCCGAATGCAATTCTTAAAGTTGCTGAAGGATCCTGGAAACTGTATTGACTTACATGTTCTCTGGAACAGGATGGTCCTAGCACACACCTTTATTGTATGACATTATTTACAATTACAGTTTTTTAGTGAATGGCCCTTTCAAATCCTATAAACATAGCAAAGAAACACTTGACTGACTGTTGGGAGATGTATAAGATCTGAAGGTACTTTGTTTGCGGAAGATTACAGTTCTCTTTAATGAAATGACGTAGCTTTTTTTATATTTGAACTTTCTGAGTCAGTGTACAAAGATTGACCACGACCTTTCATTCAACAGCCGGGTTTTCCAAGACCTTAAGACTAAGGAGTAACTATAAACTGATTAGGTAACTAAATGCTGTCAAACTGCAGAAGTGCAAGACACACAGCATTTGGTTTCTTGCAATATCATTCAGTGTAGCCTGATCTATGTTCCATCTGGAACCAACCCTAGACCTTTTCTGAACTTTTCCGAACATTTATCATGTGACAGAAATGAGACGAGACGCAATGTAAATGCTGGCCATATGACGATAACTATAAGAAATATATCATGTAATATTGTTAAAGAATAAGAGCGAGACGAAATAAAAATCTCTTAATGGGACTGGGACTTTCTTTACCAGGTTGGGTATGCGCATCTCGGTCGCATCTTGGCCAGAACGCACAGATCGCCAGTCCGCCCCTGAACACCAGCACTGAGGTATTTAATATGGACAAAAGTAACGGGACATCTGAACCCCGCAAAAACCAGCCGACACGTACAGCACTCCCATTACTTTTGTCCATATAAGACGCCTGACCGTTACACAAAATGTGACTTTAATAACACGGGCTCCGCCCACATGCTTTGCATCTGCTATATTGGTTGCGCCTCCATGCTCTGGACTTATTTTTCAGTAACAAGCTAGATAAAACATGATTGGCAAATAGCTTTGGTTTTATATTTGATTTGATTACATTAATGATTTTACAGAAATATTTGAACTTCAGCTGTGACTGTGTTAAAGAGAACACTGCGGTAAAAAATCCCCTTATTTGTTTACAGTCTTTTTTTACAGTGTTATTCCACTTTTGTCATTAATAAAGATAAATTTGCACAAAGCAAACATATTCGTCTACTTCTATGTTGATAAGAGTATTATAAACAGTATATTTAGTACAGACTTAAAGGTGCGATTAATCGCGAATTAACTATGGCAAACATGAGATTAATCACGATTAAATATTTTAATCTACTGACAGCCTTAAAAAAAATATTCAGGTAAGTTCAGGCCAACACACAATTTTGAGTTTTATGGCAATAAACACACTAGGGCTCTCAAGCATTTCAGCAAGTTCACATGTCACACATGGCGTTTCTCACGCTGAGCAATTCTCAACTTCTCAAACACGCGTTGCCCCCCACTTCCTCCTGTGGTCTGAAATGTTTCATCCTAGGACTTGCAAGTTTCATGCACTGAGCGCATGTCAGCAAGTTGTCAGCCACACAGGGTTTTCTCAAATTGAGCAATTTAGACATTCGTCGCACAGGTCTGAAATAGGTTTCCGCTGCAAGCACGCTTTTGCTCACACATCCCCCCCGGCGTCTCACACCAGCAAATTCCAAAAGTTCAGAGACACGGACATATTTTCATTTTATTTGCAGTTTTTTGTGATGCAATGTTATTTTATTTAACTGTATATGTGTGTACATGTTTGGTTGGCAAAATAAATGGATGTACAGTATTCTTGAGCCTATGAAGTAACAATAATTTAATAATAAGATAACCTTGTTTAAATTTTGAAATAGTTTTGACTAAAAGAAAATGTTGTCTATTCTACTACGTACTCATACTATATTGACTGGGTTAAATAGAATTGCATGTCTGAAAAAGGAGACTAAAATTCAACTTTCATTGACTAAATCTAGACAAAAATGTCATCAGTTTTCATTGACTAAAATTAGACTAAAATGCTCAGACGTTTAGTCGACTGAAACTAGACTAGACTAAAAAGAGTACGGAATTGACTAAGACTAATAAAAACTAAAATGACAGCTTGACGCAAAGACTAGACTAAAACTAAAATTACGACAGGCCGCCACAAACAACACTACTCTCTTGTGCATAGACTAATGACGCAACAGCTCAACGACAGTTTCTCTTAGATTTGGAACATCCTCGTTACTTTGCTGGGGCTGGTGGTTTGGGAGTTGCCCCTGTGATCGGAAGGTTGTGGCTTCGAATCCCAGGGCTGCCGGTAGCACCTCTAAGGTACTCTTGAGCAAGGTACCTTTCCACACAGCTAGCAACGGAGTTCCCCAGATGCTCCGTTGCTAGCTGCCCACTGCTTCACTCAGCTAAATGAAATAAATACACAGAACAGTTTTGTGCTGTTCACTCTGTGCGCTGTGTTGTGTTTGCGTATGACCAACACACTTTACAAAAACACTGTTAGCAGTAATAAATGCAAATTATCTACTGTTTCAGTGGAAGGGAGTGGTGTCAGTAACAAAATGCAAGCTCACTGAACCGCCAGTAGCTGGAAATAAGATCACTCAGAGCATTCAGGACCTGTGTTGACCGAATATTTAATCAAGATTTTACAAAGAAACCCCAGAATAATACTGAAGAAATATGATGATCAGCTTCACTCACAAAATTTGACTGGGCACACGTGTTCACAATGGTTCTGCAGAAGACCGGCAGCCATTAAAAGCCATTAAGTTTGCATATAAGCCAGTACAGAGACAAGAGTCACAGCAAACCATGTCTTTACCATGTCTATTTTAAAACAAGGCATTAAAATAGATTGTTCATAGTCATTCACACCAATCTTCATAGATACTGTAATTGGTTGTCAGCGTACTCTTATTGTTCACACTGTGGTTCACAAATGGTACGCTTGTGCATGATTAGAACATTCTTGTACCAGTCAGGCAATGTGCCACTGCCAAAACACATGAAGACATCTTCATGCCTCTAAATGCAGAACTGAATGCCAAAGGAACTCTTTTCTACTATTGAATGTTAGTCTCATCTCCTCCAAATGCTGCTATTTCATTTTATTGCATTCAATATATTTTATGTCACAAACACTAAGTCACTTTTCATAAACCAGTGTAAGTTACAGTTACTTTATTTTGTTATGATATTTTATGTCATTTTTTTTTTTTAAAAATGTCTCCAGCAGAATTCTGTCCAGGTTTCACAGCTAAAGGCCATAGATGAATTACTCAGACAAAAACAAACTTACTGTCCTCACTCAAATAGTGAGTGAGGTGGACAGTGCATTTTGTATTTATTTTAAAATATGTATTTACAGTTAAAGTACTTTTTCTTTTGCATTTCTGCTTAATTAACCCAGTAAAATGCAATGGAACCTGTTAGCAAAATATATTTCATTAAAATCGGTGTTTAACTTTTTGGAATGATTTTAGACGCTGTTGTGGTCAAAGCAAATGATCCAGAACCAGAATCAGAACCCCAGAAACCAGAATCGGACAGAAATACTGAAATGTTGAGCAGCTATTTCTTTGGAGCTAGGTCAGAAGAAGAGAGCTCAGGAGATTGCAGTCTTGAAAAATATTTGTTTATTACAGGCATTGGTGGGTTTGCCAGATCCAGTCTGACTTTTTTAGTCCTAGCATCCTAGCTGTATGGTCTGAATTCACCTATGAAGTTGCTTTCATTAGGTTCATTTGTACCCTCTTTGTCAACAGGCGTTCTTCATTAGTATGCATCTTTTTTTTCTGGAGGCATTCACATAGTCACAGAGACTTTCATGATAAATGGTAAATACTTTTAGGGCCACCCAGACCTTAATAGATAAAAAAGAAAAAAGAAAAAGCAGCTGGTGAGGGGTCCTCGGAACCTGGCACATACATAAAATAATAATGACAAAATAAATATAAACATAAATATAAACAAAGGTCAAAAGGTAACAGAATCAAAGATTTAATTGAAGCAAACTTAGTCTAAAGAAACTTAAGGCTTTACTAACACCACATTTACATAGAGCAGTGCTTTTCAAACTGGTCCTAGATACTCCCCTGCAAAACACATGCTAATGATGTCACTGCTACCAACACACCTGATCCCACTAATTAGTATAGTAGCCAGCTGTTGAGCTGAAGTGGTTGTGTAAACACAAAAAAGTGCTGGGGTGGTGGTGTTGATGGTGGTGGGGGTTGTGGTATCCAGGACTGGTTTGGGGACTGACTCATGTTCCCATTCATAGTTCTCCTGAGTGATCCAGGACAGCATGTTTCAATGGAGTGTAAATACAGACACAGAAATCAGCATGGGGAAGTCTAGAGAGTGCGCAAATGAAATGAGACAAAAGTGTTGACCTCATAGATCTATAGCATATGCTGTAAAAAAAATAGCTGTATTACTGAAAATGGCTCTATCGCTAATTAGCTGGAAGTAAGAAGATCTGCCCATACCCACAGTGTCAAGAGAAAAAAAGAGCTGTGAAGATTTGCAGAAGGCTGTGGCAAGTCTTTAAAACCACACTGCCGTTTCACAACCTTCTCAAACTACTTCTAGCTGCTCACTGATGTCTTGTGGACGTAGTTGCGGACACAGTTAGTTAATTTACGACTGCTTTGTAAATGCCAGCCCTGCTGTTGTTTGAGCAAGTCACAACTGTGTCTTAATCCACATCTGCAATTGTGCGGCAAGTTAATGTATGTAGTTTGAGAGAAGTTTCGGTATTGTATTGCTCCAGGGCTGTAGTGATTATAGACTAATAATGTTAGCAACTGATAGCTTCAGTTCTTCGGTTCTACACTAAAGGAGCCAATTTTAGACTCCTGCAATTTATTGCACTTTTTTACAATTTTGTTTAGAGATTTAAACTAATGTTTAACTAATGTTTCACCATGTTTAAAACAAACAGAAGCTAAAATTTACATTTTGTCACAGCCAGTGTTTTGCACATGGCCCATGTTTTGCATTTGTTTTCCCAAATTTGAATTATTTCTGCAGGTGCAGGTAGTGTTGTCAAAATAAACACCAATAAAACAACAAAAAAAAAATAAGGGTGCTGGAAAGCATTCTTTGCATGATGCCACATAAGAATCGCTTTTGGTTTCCTACAGGACCTTTTAGTGGATGATCTTTAAGTCTTTACCTTATGTGGCAGTTCTTTATTCTTTTTATAATGTTCTTAAAATGGATCCCTTTACGGAACCTTTCTTAAGAGGGTAGGAAACATTTTGTGTTTTGAACACTTGAACAAGTCCCACACAAGGCATGTGTTAAATTGCATTAAAAATTGCCAGAAGGTGTTGCAAAACGCAACCTTTCCCCCTATACACAACCACACCGAAAACCATGTTCAGCATTTGTAGCTCCTTAATATTGTCAAATCTGAAAGTAAGCATACTTTTCTACATGTAGAATGCATTGCTTTGTACGTCTTTAGCATTAGAAGAATACTTAATGCATATTTATGCATTTAAAAACCCATACTTAAAGAACTATTCTTCACAAGGTATGTTTATAATAAAAAAGGCATTTATAAAACCTTTCCCTTTAAAAAAAATATTGCATATAAAATAAACGTTCATATTTAACCACTCTCAGGACAAAACCTTGTATCTCCATTTTTGGCTGCCCATGATGAACGGACCAATACAAATGAAGCATGACCACATTAACTTAGAATAAAAATGAAGCGCTCCTGTTCTGTTCTGAAAATTTGCTGTTTAGGAGATAAGAGGTTTCGTACTGACAGTGACTGTTTGTAAGCAATGTTCACGTTTAGACCTATAAAATCATTTAAAACCTTCAGAAACACTTTTTTTCTTTCTATATGTATGATCCCTTGAGCAGTGAATGAACTTAAGGCATATGTGTGTTAGGAAAGTGCTTGCCTTAACTTTCATCCAGTGGACCTCAGTTTGTTAAGAAAGACTGTGTGTCATTTTCCTTCAGTCATCCATTGCTAACAAGTTGGTCCTGGGGTTTTAAGATCTTTCCATGAGTTTATTTGTTCTTGTAGGTTGTTGGTGGTTGTGGCGATGAGTTTTGAGTAACGACAGCGATCGTAAGGAACGGGGAAGACATTGAAAAGCCCAGTGTCCGTCTGACTGAAGAACGATAATCCCAGATGTCTCATGATCAATCCTATAGTCACATCCTCAATATAGACAGCTTTGATATGCTTGGCTCCTTCAACGAGCTTCCCTGCCAGGTCTAAGGAAAGGACGTAGCCTAAGCCCAGAGCATAGGGTGGATAGTAGTCTTCATTGAAAACATCTTTTGGTAAATACCATTTGGAGTGAGGGTCTCTGAGCACTAGGCCACCGTTGGCCACAAGCCCTGTTATATAGTTCTGCCTGGGTGCATGGATAAGCATATTGACTAAACTGTCCATGTTAAGGAACATATCAGAGTCAATCTTCATAGCAAAGACAGCATTTTGGCAGTAAGATGCCAGCCATTCCATAATGACCATGGTTTTGATGGTGAGGTTGTTGTAACTATCCAAGAAATTGCTCTGAACAATGTCATGGTACTCCTCACTCTCTTGCAACAGCTTCTGCTGTTGCTCTTCTCTGCCATCGGGACTGGACTGGCCAAGTATGAAGAAAAGACTCACTGTCTTTTCCTTGACTATCTTCTCAGACCCCCAGGTGTTACGGATCGCATCCCGGGCTTCCCTGTTGCTTGGTGCCACAGGCACCATCAGAATCAAGAAAGGACTGTTATTCTGGCACCTTTCTGGCTCGTTTATAATGTAGTGATAATTACAAGGATAAACCACATGAAACCGTGTCTCGGCCTTGCATTGTTCCGCCACTGCTGCTGTGGGAGGTGCAGTATATGTATCCGATGTGTTTCTCGCTGGGACAGTGGTGTTTGCCTGCGCCGGAGGGCTGAGAAAGGTTGTAGCTGAAACTGTGTTCAGGAAGGTACTGTTGTATATTGTGTGCATTGTTGTCCAGACATCTGAGTCTTCTGAGGAGTTCACGTAGTAGCAGATTAGGAGACTCAAAATCAGCAAAACTAAGAAGCAAGTACGAAAACGGGGACATCGGAGTTCAGATCCTACTGGATGAAGGTCCAGACTGAAAAATGTAGAATACAGACTTAAATTAATCAAATGAGAAACAAGGAACCGTCATAGATTCAACCTTCTTCAGTTGCACAATCATCCCCATTCCCCAGCCAATGTCTATTAGTTAAGATGCTGTCCAAATTTCATCAGTTTCACATTAGAGCTTTGAAGCTAACTTTGCAAAAAACACTATGAATCAATAGTCACTCAAATCTTTTCTGTTAATTCACCCCTAAAGCTCCTCTCAAATCACATTTATTTATTCCAGGAGTCGGCAACCTTTAACACTCAAAGGATCCGGTTTCCACAAAAGAGAAAACGCAGCAAGCTGCAAATCTTTTTTTGCATCTAAAATGAAGATAACACTGCATATAGTGTTTTTTACTTTTATGCTATGTACAAAAACTAGGCTAGTGAGTTGCTTGTGAAATTTTATTTATTCAAAGAAACGTATAGAACTCTGTAAAAAAACACCAAAATTAAACACATTGTATTTAATATTACAAGATCATTCAATAATCATCAAATTCAAAACTACAGTAAAAAAAACAATGAATAAAAATAAAATAAACTTAACACTAGAACGGCTGACAGCGTCAATAATAATCAGGCTCAGAATCAGAATCAGAATCGGATCTATTGGCCTATTGGAGTAGTGGGCATGCTCTGTAAGAGACATGGGTGTGGTGCAAGCACATGTATACACGTAATTTTACATATTGTTGTTGTTTTAAACTGTTGTGCTTGAGAGACACCATCGACCGGAGTCAAATTCCCTGTATGTGTCGCTCACATACTCGGCCAATAAACGTGATTCTGATTCTGATTCGGTGACTGGCGCTGTACGACGGGGTCTGGTGTGTCCGCTGTCTGCAACTTGCGTGGGTGTGTGCCAGCAGGCTGTAGGACTAAACGCATGAACATACTGCAGCAGCGCCGTATCAGGAAGCGTCTTGTGCAAATTTGGACACTGCAGCAATTAATGTACGCAGCCGTTATAGCTATAGCCTGTTAGCCGCTATTCTAGTGTTAAATTATTATTTATTTTCTAAAGCCACAGGGAGCAGCAACATAAGGATGAAAGGTGGCCGACCCTGGATCTATTCATGAAGGTGGTGCCTACTTGTGGATATGGTTTAGGACACACTGTAATTTATTGTGAGCCATAAAAGTATTAGACCTCATGAACAGCTGTCCACGGTGGTAGTAGCCTAGTGGTTCATCGAGTTCACACTTGCCTGTGATCTCGGTGAACACATCATTACAGGTTCAAACCCCCACTTTCTACCTTTGTGTCCTTCAGCGAGACACTCAACCCTCAGTTGCTCCAGGGGAACTGTCCCTGTGACTAATGATTGTACGTCACTCAGGATAAGAACATCAACTGAATGCCCCTTTATCTTTTTCCTTGACCATGAAAATAAGTACAGAGGAATCTGATCCAAGACTCTTATTGAGAAAGCATTGGGAATACCAACCCTGTCTGAAATGCTGTCGGCTAAGTTTTTCTCAGTTTTATTGCTCACAGTAAGTCATGCAGTGTGATCCCCAAGGTGTACCTCTGTGTGTGTGTGTGTGTGTGTGTATTTGCACAGTAACCGTTAAAAATGTTTTTAACATTTTCTTTCAGGGTGCTTTGAAATTTCTGTTGACATCAAAAGGGAATCTGATATTTTTAAAAATAATAAAGTCCATCAGTCAATCTTAAAATCTGTATTTTATCTGGAATTAGACTGAAAGAAGATTTTTCCACTAAAACGATATATAAAATATAATGCTGCTCAAGCTCAGTATCATTGTGTTGTAGTAAACACTAGCTCTCCTTTATATTAAGTGGTCTCTAATAATGTGTACTTACACATTAAACATTAACCATACATGCAAAAACAGCCTTACTGATATGAGATATATGACCTATTTACAGTATTAAAGTTTTTGTAAATACTTTTGTATCAGCTTCAGTTGTTTCTCGTGCAACTGTAAAAGTGTAATATAGTTACATCACTAGATTTTTATAATTTACATAGCATTTATACCTGCTGTAATGCTGTAACACACCTCTCCTAATTACACCGTTTTGTGCAACTACAGTTATTAGAAGTACTTAGTATAAAGCTCTACACCACACATTTCGGAACACCATGAACAATGTTCATTTTCTGACATGTTATGGCATGAATAAACTTGATTTTCTGTCTGTGTGTAAAAATAACAGCACAGTCTTTATCACTAGGTAAGAGCAGGTAGATTAGGTATGTTCTGTACCTTATTTCTCTACTTTTACTGGTGTCCTCCACCATCTTTTCGCCGTTTCTACAGGGTAGGAGTGGTCCGTATCCTTTTCCACGTCTGAGTTTTTCAATCTCCTACTGCCATTCTGAGTAAATAATACATGCAGAGACGCCCAAATGTTTCTTTTCAACTTTCCTCATTCTCTGTAGTTCTGTTTTCTATATCCAAGCAGACGTGTGCTGGAAGAAGTAGGTGGCTGCTACAATATGACAAGCAAAAAAGACAGATTTGATAGGCTGACTCTTGTCGGTTCAACACCTAACAAGGGTGGGGAGAGGGGGAGGGTGTTCATGTTGGAGGTTGTGGTGGCTTCAAACATGCTATACCTCACTAGAACAACACATATAGGCAATTTTAATTGTGAACTGCATTTGGTAACCATAGTACAGACCCCTAGAGACATAGGTTATGTTGTCTGAGCACTATCTGTCCTCTGTAGCCATAGTGTTGTCTCAAGGGGTGAGTCCTCATTTCTGCATTGTGTCAAAAGGAAAAAAAAACACTTCAATTGCGTAGATTGTCATAAATAGACAAAATAAAGTCATTCATCCGTTAATGAGATGCAAGTGTTTTACAGCAGCTGCGGCCTATTTCTTTTACTTTTTGTTTTACAATATTGACACCCACAACAAAGCTGGAAGCACAAATAAGGTTTAAAATAACCAGGATCATTTTGGCCAGTTTATAATGTTAATATGTTGATCAAAAAAAGTTTTTTTCCTTTAAAATGCTCTTTCTTTTCATTGTAGCCCATCATTATGGGTTGAGGTAACCTGATCCAGATAAGTGGATGTGCAAAACAAAGGCCATTATAGCCGACAGCATTAGGTACAAGCTTGGACTGAATGTATTGGTCAGCACTGTAAAGTGATAATGTCATGCACACCCTAAAAACCCATCTAAAAACCTGTTTTTCACTCTCCTAACCAGTTTTATATATAATTCAAACAATAGGCTCACTCTGTGGAATGAGAGAAGAGGGAAATGTGCATTGTCACAGCAGAAGTTACAGCATTACTTTTTGGGATCTTATTTTAAATTAAAAACAATGGAATAGAATCAAGTAGAATAATGTGCAGTATACAATCTAGGAATATAAAAGTATGATAAATAAAAATATGTGCATGTGGCACATGTATAGTAAAAAATGTATATTTATATTTTTATATACAGTGAGGAACATAAGTATTTTAACACCCTGCGATTTTGTAAGTTTTCCCTCTTAGAAATCGTGGAGGGGTCTGAAATTCACATTGTAGGTGAATTCCCACTGTGAGAGACAGAATGTAAAAAATTCTAATTAGTAGCACCTGTCTGAGCTCTTTAAAGACACCTGGCCACCCCACAATCAGTCAGATTCCAACTACTACCATAGGCAAGACCAAAGAGCTATCCAAAACACCAGAGATAAAATCGTAGATCTCCATAAGGCTGGAAAGGACTACAGGGCAATTGCCAAGCAGCTTGGGGAAAGTAGATCAACTGCTGCAGCAATAGTCAAAAACTGTAAAAGACTAAAGATGACTGTCAGTCTCCCTTGGACTGGGGCTCCATGCAAGATCTCACTTTGTGGGGTATCACTGATAAGAAAGGTGAGGAATCAGCCCAGAACTACATGGGAGGAGCTGGTCAATGACATGAAGAGAGCTGGGACCACAGTTTCAAAGGTTTGTTTCAAATCATGCGTTGCATGGAAGGTTCCCCTGCTCAAGTCATCACATGTCCAGACCCGTCTGAAATTTGCCAGTGGCCAGAGGAGGCATGGGAGAAAGTCATGTGGTCAGATGAGACCAAAATAAAACTTTTTGGTCTAAACTTCACTTTTTTAGGAGTTGCATCTAAAAAAAAAAATTGGCCTAGCCAATTTCCCGGGTGAGCAACCAAACCAACAACAGGGTTAACTTATACTCAAAACTTGACTTTAATATACATTTTTATTGAAATAGACAGGTCATAAGGAAATCCCAACACATAACCCAACCCTCAGTTACAATAAAAACACATGGCATAGACCAATCTTAAAAGCAAAATGTATCAGATGCTACAATGCACCAAAAGCTTGGTAGCAGGGATACCGGCATTGTCCCCCAAAATTTGTCCCAGCCTTAGGCCTAGTCCAATCTGGTCATGTCCACATCTGGCCCTCATTCGGGTTGTGGCCGTACAATACAGCAAACGCACGCTAGAACCTCTGCTCACCCGCAACACTCTCACTGATGCAACTTGATCGGGGTGCTTCTGGCTTAACCACACAATGGGATGTTGCGAATACTTCAGCTTTTAATGAAGTGTCCCGATCACCTGACACCAGGGGTAAGTCTGCTAGTAACAAGTAATTGGTTGGTGGGCAGGGGTGGACTGGCAATCTGTGTGTTCTGGAAAAGTCCAGAACAGCCGTCCGGTGCGCGGTCGTCAGTCCAAGCTGCAGCCGATATGCGCATAACTGTAGTGACAAATGCTGGAATCATGCTTTTCTAAATACAGTTTTTCTTGAAGGTAATGTACTTATTTCAAGCAGGTGGAGCGATGTCGAGTGGTGTGGGGATGTTGAGAGGCGCTGTGCTCTTCCCTATCGCTTCCTATTGCTTCCTCTAGACATCGTGTGCCACCATCTTTTAAATCCCAAGTCCTGCCCCTACTAGCTTCCTATTGGACATGTCCTGATCACCTGAAATCTACAAGTAAAATAGTTATTGCTGGTGGGGATGATGAGAGGATTCAACCCAGCAACACAATACACATACACAGTGATCACACAAACACACAACCAATTACTGAAAATCACAATACAATTAAAAATAAATCACACCAAGAAAATCTCTCGTCACGTGTATGTCATACCATCATGAATTTTCAATGGAAATGCATGCATATATTCAGTTAATTTTTAAAACTCAATGTTACTCATTAAGTTTTTTATTATTGTTGAATTATAACTAGAATTTGAACTGTTTGTGTGTGTGTGTGTGTGTGTGTGTGTGTGTGTATGAAGATTAAGGTAGGGGAGTAAACAATCATCTAGATCATCCCACGTTGCAGGCTGATCTATAATGGCTGCATGCATCAATTGAAAGTGATACATGAGCACACCTCAGAGGTGCCTAGCAGTCATGTGAATCATACCCACAGTTTCCTGATCACAGGGCGAATGCCCTAACCACCAGACACTTCCTGATATGACGCTGCTGCAGTATGTTCATGCATTTAGTCCTGCAGCCTGCCAGCATACATCCACGCAAGCCGCAGCCAGTGGACACAGCAAGTGTCCAGTGGACTTTGGACCCAGAGCCCGTCGTACAGCGCCAGTCGCCATGTCAGAATCAGAATCGTGTTTATTGGACGAATATGTGAGCGAACAAATACAAGGAATTTGATTTCAGTCGATGGTGTCTCTCAAGCACAACAGTATAAAACAACAACAATATGTAAAACCCATATATCTCATACAGAGCATGCTTGCGGCTTCAATAGGCCACTCTTTGAGTGCTAAAGGTTGCCGACCCCTGATCTAGATATTTATTGCATTGTGACTGCTGTTGCTATAAAATGGCTTGGTGGAATAAATATGATTATAAATACCAGATTTTACGAACTGTGTTTGTGTCTCTGGATTAGCTGTAACTCCAGGTTGTTTACATTTTCTATGAAATCCCATGAGTAAGCTAACTTTATGAGGCCGCTGCCCCAGTTTTCATTGTAATACAAAGTTCTTAGGCTGAGAGTACCACAGTTAACAATCTTTAGGTTACTCACGTAACCCCGGTTCTCTGATAACATGAGTGAGGTATCTCACTATGGGAATCGCCTCAGGCGTGACCAACCCTGGAAGCA
>JBBPDC010176540.1:0-16393 GCA_037974485.1 Hemigrammopetersius urotaenia | reverse complement strand
GAACCCACGCTGTCGTGAGTGACATGGGTACTGTCCAATCACAAACAAGAAGTGTGGTCCTACCCTTTCCGTTTTCTTAAATGTCCTTGTGTTTTCTGAAATGTCCTTGTGTTTCTGAAATGTTGTTATGTTTTCTGAAATGTCGTTGTGTTTTGCCCTTCAGGGCCACCGTAGGTTAGGCTGATTGAGATTGTTAGCTGTTGTTTGGACCGCTAACCATCTCACGCAGCCTAACCTCTCTGCCTCCTGCTCTCCCACGCCCTCCCATGCCGTCCCCGCAACAACACACACACACGCACACCCATACTCCCATACCCATTCTAACCCTACACAGAACACAGATAATAAAAGTGCAAAAGATCAGAACAACGAACAATGCAATATTTTTAACGAATAACTTAAATAACAAAACGCAATAACTAATGTCACCAATGTACATTATGAAAAAGAAAAATTGTAAATAAAATGTAAATGATGAACTAATCAATTCCAAAAATAAAACCAACAAAATGCACAGTAGATTAAAAAACAGAATTAAAAAAGAAAAGATTTTGAAACAAAAATCACAACTAAAGTAGGAAAAAGCCTCTTCTCCCATTGGTCACTGAGGATCAGGGCTCGATCCTGATTGGTAAGTTTCTGTCAAGTGTGAAGTTCTTATTCTGCACGGTAGCGCCATTTTAAGAGAAACAGAGACAGAAGAGAGTGGTGTGGTGTTGTTGTGCTGTTGGAGGAGGGCCTTTTTGAAGCATCTTCATCACTTCGGACTACAGGATAAACAGCTGCGGTTCGTCATTAACACCATAACGAAGTCGGTGAGTCGATATATGTTCGTTTTTTAAGCAAAGTCTGACTCTGCCGTGTTGAAGTTCTCTTTTGGTGTGGAGCCAATTCATCACCCACTGTTTTCCCTTTTGGTTTTAGGTTTCTTCAGCACTTTGTCCTTTAATATTTGAATATTTTTTTAGACTAACCTTTCTCTTCTAAGTAAACAGTGAAATGTACTGATACACATTGTGCAAACAGCTCACTCTAATACATTTTGCCCCCTGCTGTATATTTATATAACTGTGGTAACAGTTATGGTAATATAAAGTATACATAACATAAAATGCTATATGAGCCAGCTAGTTGGTGTACTAGTACTGTTTATTTAGATGAAAATCTACAATTCATGTGGCATTTTATAATTCAAGTAGTATTTTAAATCAAAATGTGTTCTGCTTTTATTTCTGGGTGATCTGTTTACTGGAAAATAAGGAATCCTGCTGTATTCATGTGTGTTTCTGTCCTTTCTTGAAGGGGACATCAAATGGAAACTACATGGGAGCTCATTAACATTCTGCTTGTGGACACCCACTCTAATTAGTCAGTTTGGCTCATGAAAAGTACACACCCTGCAAATCTCTATGAGCACAGGAGGTAGAATGGGCCGTCCTGAAGACCTCAGTGACTTTCAACTTGGCACCGTCATAGGATGCCATCTTTCAAAAAAGTCAATTCGGGAAATTTCTGCACTGCTAAAGCTGCCCCAGTCAACTGTAAGTAATGTTCTTGTGAACTGGAAACGACTCTGCAGGTCAACAACTTCGCCACAAAGTGGGAAGCCACAGAAGTCAGCAGAACAGGATCGGCAACTGCTTGAGCATGTAGTGAATAACAACCGTCAGTCTCCAGTTGCAGCCCAAACTGCTTCTGGAAGCACCGTCAGCCAGAGAACTGTTCGTCAGGAGCGTCGTGGAGCGTCATCGAGTCCCCAAAGCCAGTCAGCCCCCCAAAACAAACCCAAGAACAGGCGCAAAACAAAGCCTGTGATTAAATCACCCAGCACAAAACAAAACAAACCCAAAAAAGCTGAAAAGTTAGGGTGAGTTACTAAAATGTAGCTGTTTAAATGTTTGTTCTTTTCAGAGGTTTGATGTTGAAGACATTAGTTAAGTGATATGTACATGGTCAGAATTGTTCATAGTGGTCATGTCGGGAACTGTAAATATGACACGGTGGGTCTCTTGGGGGTTCTTCCTAATGCCTGAGATTTTCCTTACTGTGGATTTAAGAACATTTGTGGACCAAAAATTAAGGGATGGGATTAGATTTGTTTATCACCACAGACTTTTGTTGCAGTTGTTCCTCCTTGATTTTGTGTACATACAACTTTGGAAGTAGTTAATAAAACAGTTTTTTTTTCATATCGTGTCTTTATTCTGCAACAGATTATGGAGAGCAGAATCAATAAGAGTACTGTCAAGCATTAAAAGTAGTAAAAGTAATATACTAACACGCATTGATACACACCACCAATCTCACAGAAACAAGAATAATATAAATTAATAAAATTAATTCTGGGAAAATACTGTAGGTAAGTAACTCACAGCAAAGTGATTTACTATTAAAACACAAACGGTGGTTGAGTATGGTATTGCACATTAGAGATCAGTGGTGAAAAATTTATATTGCTGTCGATTTCTGTGGATGTGCTTCAGCCTCTTCCATAGTTAGAATAAACCAATTCATACAAAACTCATTTTGTCTGATTAAGCTATAACCATTTCCTTAGTCACACTACATACATTTTATATTTACAATCCTATTCATGATGAATTACAGTTGATTGTAGATAAATACAAGAAGTTTTGCCCAAGGACTATTACTTGCCCAGCCAGGTTGAACCTTAGTCTGTTGTGCAGAGGGTAGAGTAGTTACCCACTACACAACACCAGCCAGTATCCATTTGCTGTGCACACTATACCCATTTCCCAATCCCCAGGGTGAACTACACCCATTTCCAAGGCTGTACTTTATTCTCAAGGTAAATAACACCTATTGCATGGCTATCACCCAGAACTGTCAGTCTCTTCTTTCCTATTTCTAAAACCAAATCTACAATTTGATGGATAGCCATCTGTCATTTTTCAACCTACAATAATTATTGGTAATAATGTTCCAAACTAACAGCACCCCTCACACACAAAGCCACCTCGGTGTCTAGAATTTCACTTCAACATAATATACGTGAGAACAGGAGCACTGATGTTTCTGTGGGTTTGGTGTTGTTTAAAGGTCTCCATGTCAATAACCCTCCAACCCCCAAAAATGCCTAAAGAGACACTACCGGTCAAAGGTTTTAGAACACACGATAGTAACAAGACAAGCAAGGACTGAATGTGAAATACTTACTTGATGTGAAAAACAATTACACTTATGTATATAAAAAATATACTATTCAAAAATAAATAAATGCACATATTGAAATCCAAATTGCACTTGTTGACAGTGTTAAGATGATTGCACATTGCCCAGAGAATGGTGGAAAACTACAGCAGTTATTGTACACTGTCTGTGATGGGTACTGGTATGAGTTTGTGTGTATTTAGGGCAGCCTAGTTCTAGTCCTAGTTCTGATGGATCTGTAGTGCCTGCCAGAGGGCAGAAGGTTGAACAGGTCATGATGATTCCCTTAGCCATCAGCAGCTTCTCGCTGAACACTCTCAGGAAGTTCAGATGCTGCTGTACCTTTTTGATGACAGCCATGGTTTTAGCAGACCAGGAGAAGTTGCAGGAAGATGAGGGTGTGCACCCTCTCCACTCATTCACCCTTGATGTAGGGGATGGGATGGATCTGCTCTGTGCATCCTGAAGTCCAGGATGATCTCTTTAGTTTTTTTTTAGTGTTCAGAGCCAGATGGTTGGCCAAGCACCACTCTGACAGCTCCGGGACCTCGTCCCTGTAGGCAGACTCATCTCCACCTGAGATCAGCCCACCAGTGTTATGTCATCAGCAAACCTAACTATATTGTGGGCAGGTTTATGAGGTGAACAGCAGTGGGCTCAGCACACACCCTTGTGGGGAGCCTGTGCTCAGTGTCCTGGTGGAGGAGTTTGTTAGAAAATTCTTGACCCATGAGAAGGTGTGTTGTGGGAATACCAGGTCAGACAGTTTGCTGACCAAGATGTTGGGGATGGTGGTGTTAAAGGCCGAGCTGAAACGTAACTCTCCTGATGCTCTGGATGGCTCAGGGCTTTAATGTGGTTGAGGACTAGTTGCTCAAAGCACTTAGTGATGATGGGTGTGAGTGCAACTGGGTGGTAATCATTTACGCTATTTGTGTCTGTCTTTTTGAGTATTGGGATGATGGTGGCCTGTGTCAGGGAGAGACTGAAAATTGTGTTGAAGACCTGTGATAGCTGGTTTGCACAGGCTGGGGACTCCATCCGGGACTCCATTCAGTCCGGCTGTTTTCCTGGGGTTCACCCTGCTGAGCATCCATTGACGTTTATGGCGTTTAGTAGCCGCTCTTATCCAGAGCGACATACATCATTGCTTAAGGAGTCTACATCTGTTCCTAATCCTGTACCTGTACAGTCAGTGTAGCTTCTGGCTGTGGGGTTTGAGTCTCAAAGTGAACAAAAAAAGTGTTCAGCTCTTCTGCTAATGCAATGATTGAGTCCACATCTTGTACCAGAGAAAATACTAAATTATCTAGAGGTCTGGTGCAGCATGTGCAATTTGTCAGGTAAAATATTACTGTGTGCAACACGTGCAATTTTTCATGTTCTAAAGAGTTGTCTTATCTTATAGCACAGAGTGAAATTGTGTAGTTATTGTTAATACTTGCCATTACACATATATCAATTCATTACATAGTAACTATTAATTACTGAAATCTCAGGAGAGGTCTCAAGGTGAAGACCTGGTGAGCTGGTTCTGCTCTACCCCTCTCAACCAGCCAGGCGGGGAAGTCAGTACATTATGAATAAGCAAATTTGCATACTATATGTTTTTGATAAACTAATGCAAAATAAACAAAAAAATTACAACATATAAAAAACGAATAAAAACGAAAGATTCTGAACCAAAAATCACAACTAAAGCGGCAGAAAGCCTGTGTATCTTCTCCTATTGGTCACTGAGGTTCGGAGCTCGATCCTGATTGGTCAGTTTCTGTCAAACGTGAAGTTCTTATTCTGGACGGAGAGACAGAGAGACGGAGGAGGGTGGTGTCTTTTGTACTGGTGGATTTGGGCCTTTTTGAAGCATCTTCTTCACTTCAAACTACAGGATAAACTGCTGCGGTTCGTCATTAAAACCCTACGGAAGTCAGTGAGTCGATATATATTCGTCTGTTTTGTTTTTTTAGCAAAGCCTGACTCCGCCATGTTGAGGTATTGTTTTGGTGTGAAGCCAAAATTCATTACACACAGATTTCCCTATTATTTACAATTACGTATAGTATAGGTTTCTTCAGCACATTGTCCTTTAATATTTCACTATTTCGAAGCTTATATTCTATTTATTTTAAACTAACCTTTTCTTTTGTGTCTTCTTAGTAAGCAGTGAAACTTGAATATGATTTACCTGTAGTTTGCGTTTTACTGGAATGATTAAGATTTCAATAAATGTTGTGATTCTTTCTTGTTTTCGTTGTGCTTTAACTATCTATTACTTAAAGGGTTAAACTGCAGGGTTTTTCATTGTTTTCCATTCAGATTCGCCAGCGATGCAGGCTAATGTAATTCATGACTAGCCTAAATGCACTATGTGGACAGAAGTATTGGGACACGCCTCTTTTTCGGGGTTTGGTTAGACCCTCTTGCTTTGAGTGAAGGGCAATCTTAATACTGCAGCATACCAAGCCATTCTGGAAAACGCCATGCTTTCAACTTTGTGGACGCAGATCGGGGAAGAACATTTTCTATTCCAGCATGACTTTGCCCCAGTGTACAGAGCACATATATTTGGGATGAACCTTCTCGTCCAACATCAGTGTTTGACCTCATAAATGTTTAATAGCAGCTGCCATGGACCAGTTTCATGAAAACAGTATTTTCACGGACCGATATAGATACAACTAAAAACAAAGTGCGTTTGTTACTCATTTTTAGACTAGCATGTCTGGTACTTTTTGACGTACCGTATCACGTGACCGAGGTGAGTTTTTTTTTTTTCCCTTCAAAATAAAAGATCTCTCAGACGCTGATAATCAATAAAAAAAATTATTCTGTCTTTTTGTGCCAAATGACTAAATTCCCAAAGAAACGTTCTTGTGGAAAGCCTTCTAAGAAGAGTGGGAGCTATTATAGTTGAAAAGGGAAACGAACTCCAGTCTGTGTTTGAATGCAAGACCATTAACGTCCCTGTTGGTGTGATGGTCAGGCGTCCCAATATTTTGTCCATATAGCGTAGTTCAAATATTTAGCTATATTTGTTCTTTTTTTATTTACACCTGTGTTTAGTATTCGTGAGCTTTCTTTTCCCCAGCCCTCAAATTTAAGTCTAAAGTACACTGCATTTCATCAGCAAGTCCCTTTGGAAGAGGACTCCAAATATTAAGTGATAAACTATAATATGGTATTTAACACAAAATGTACAGTTCACTAGAGGTTGGTATGTAGGCAAGATGCCTGAAATGAATTAAATATTAGTCTTGTGATTTTTCATTTTAATAGGGTAATATTTGGAGTGGAAGATCTTTAACAGGCTCAAAACCACAAATCTGGTTGTTTTGGGAGTTCTGGCAGTGGATGAAGAGGGAAAGGCAGAGTGCAACTAAACGTAATTATTACTATAATTGTGGCTTGTATAGCTACTCACTGTGTACAAACCGCTGACTAATACATTTACTGTTTATTTAGATGAGAGTCTACAATTCATGTGTCTTTTATAATTCATGTTATAAGTTGTATTGTAAATCAAAATGTTACTAAATTTAGCTGTGTTTGCTTCATTTTCTGGGTGATCTGTTTACCGGAAAATAAGGAATCATGCGGTATTCATGTATATTTGTATATTTGTATCATGTATATTTTAATGCAGGTGATATCAAGTGGAAACTACATGGGAGCTCATTGATATCCTGCCTCTGGACACCCACTCTAATTAGTCAGCTTGGCTCATGAAAAGTACACACCCTGCAAATCTCCATGAACACAGGAGGTAGAATGGGCCGTCCTGAAGACCTCAGTGACTTTCAACTTGGCACTGTTATTGGATGCCACCTTGCAAAAAAATCAGTTCGGGAAATTTCTGCACTGCTAAAGCTGCCCCAGTCAACTGTAAGTTACGTTCTTGTAAACTGGAAACGACTTTGCAGGTCAACAACTTCGCCGCAAAGTGGGAAGCCACAGAAGTCCCCACAGCAGGACCAGCAACTGCCTGAGCATGTAGTGAACGACGACCGTCAGTCTCCAGTTGCAGCCCAAACTACAGAGTCCCAGACTGCTTCTGGAAGCGCTGTCAGTCCAAGAACTGTTCGTCAGGATCGTCGCGGAACGAATCTCCGAAGCCAGTTAGCCGCTTACAACAAACCCAAGAACAGACGCAAAACAAAGCCTGTGATTAAATCGCCCGGCATAAAACAAAACAAAGCCAAAAAAAATACTGTAGCTGAAAAGCCAGGGTGAGTTACTAAAATGTAGCTGTTTAAATGTTTGTTCTTTTCAAAATATCTGCATAATTCAATCATTGAGATGTAAGCAAAGTACTTCACAGAGGTTTGATGTGAAAGACAATATTTAAGTGTAATCTACATGCTCAGAATTGTGCAAAGTGTTGGTGATGGGAACCAGAAATATGCCTGAGATTTTCCTTACAGTGGGTTTAAAATCATTTTTGGACCAAAAATGAAGGGATAGGAATGACACTGTTACACTTCTCCACCACAGATTTGTTATCCAGACTTTTGTAGCGGTTGTTCCTCCTTCATTTCATGTGCACACAACTTTGGAAACAATTTAGCTTATTTCTCCAAGCTGTTAATAAATCAAGAGTTGGTTTTTTTCATGTTTTATATCGTGTCTTTATTCTGCAACAAATTGTGGAGAGTAGAATGAATGAGTACCGACAAATATCAAAATCAATAAGTAGTGTCCGTCTTGGTGTCAGTAATATACTAACAGGCATCTATACACACCACCAATCAGAGTACAAAACATTTACTGGACAAAACTGCTTACAACTCACTGAGACAAGAATAATATAAAATATAAAGTTTAAAAAAATCCAATACAATTACAGACAATACTGTAAACAAAATACACAATTCTATGACTGCTGGGGAAAATACTTTAGGTAAACATACAGTAAAGTGAATTACTATAACAACACAAATGATGGTGAAGTATATGTTACTGCATATTAGAGATCAGTAGTGAAAAATTAAGATTGCTGACCATTTCTAACCAACATCCATTTCTATGGATGTGACACAGCCTCTTCCATTGTTACAGCAGACCATGATTATACAAAACCGATTTTGTCTGATTAAGCTACAACTATTTTCTTGGACACACTACGTCCATTTTACATTTACAATCTTACATTCTTGTTTTAGATGTAAATACAGTGTTAGGAGTCTTACCCAAGAACTATTACTTGCCCAGCCAGAACGTCAAACTCCAGTCTGATGCATTGAGGGTAGAGTAGTTGCCCACAACACAACACCAACCACTATTCATTTCCAAGCAGTACCCATTTGCTGTGGACACACTATATCCATTTCCCAGGCCCCAGGGTAAACTACACCAATTCTACGCCTAAAATGTATCCATCCCTAAGGTAAGCAGCACCCATTTTCATGGCTATTCTTCATCCATCCCCAAGGTAAACATCACCCATGTCCATGGTTTCTTCAGTAGTATCTAAAAGAAGAAATGCCCCATTACTGTTTGAAAGCTGTAACGATAACGATGACATTTGTTTGAAAATATTTAACTGAGCAGAAACAGAAGACAGTAGATGCAAATTTTGAAAGAAGCTTTTATTTGGTTGGGATGGAATCCCCTATCAAGCTGGAGTATACCTTACTCTGAAGAACTGTGACCATGATTTACCACAAAACAAGTGTCAACAGGCAATCAACTAACAAAACCTTGCTTCTAACGCAAAGTAGAGTATTGATGCTAATGCTTAGGTTTTTGGGTGGTTGCCAATTGCCTACCAGTGGTGCATGCTCAGGTTTTCTTTTTTGTCTTATTTCTTGTTTGTTTCACAACAAAAAAATAATTTGCATCTGCAAAGTGGTCGCTGTGTTGTGTAAATTAAAAGATACAACCCCCACCCCAAGCTTCTTTTTAAATTCCAGGTTGTAAGAGGAAAATGTGGGGTGGGGGTGAATACTTTTGCACAGCACTGTAGATAGGTAGATAGACAGAAAGACAGATAAAATAAAATACACAAGAAAATGTAACAGCCCACCAAAGATTTGTAACCAAAAATCACAACTAAAGCAGCAAAAAGCCTGTCTCTCTTCTCTTATTGGTCACAGAGATTCGGGGCTCGATCCTGATTGGTCTGTTTCTGCCAAACGTAAAATTCTTGTTCTGGACGCAGGCGACATTTTAAGAGACAGAGGCGAGGACGGTGCTGTGATTAGTGCTGCTGGATGTGGACCTTTTTGAAGCCTCTTCTCCACTTCAAGCTACAGGATAAACAGCTGCGTTTCGTCATTACAATCCTGAGGAATTCGGTAAGTCGATATGTATTCGTCTATTGTGTTTGTTGGCAATGCCTCTCTCCGCCATGTTGGGAGTGAGGTAAGGGTAAAATCACTCCAAAAGTCCAAAACCCTAATTTTTCCGATAAACCTGACCAAAATATCCCCAAATTAGTGTTTGCAATGAAATAGCGTTTGATTAAAATCTGCATAGAACTGGTTTGAGTGGATGATATATTTTGAATTGCAGGAACCATGTCATTATTTTGTGTAAATACAGGCAGATTTTTACTGCCTTTTCATGGAGAGTGCAAATGTCAAAAGAATAAAAAAAAAAGTTTGTATTTCGCTGCATGCCAGGGCAGTGGCATTAAAAAAAAATATTTTAAAATATTTAAATTAAGTCCCGCACTTTTCAAAATAAGAGCCCTTAAAGTCGCAATCCTGCAGAACAAGTGTTTAATTAAAATGGGCAGTTTTGCTTTATTTTCTGGATGATCTGTTTACTGGAAAGTATGGAATGATGCGGAATTCATGTGTTTTTCTGCCCTTTTGTGTTTTCATGAAGATGACATCAAGTGGAAACATGGGAGCTCATTGATACTCTACATGTGAATATCCCTGCTTATTAGTACGTTTGGCTACTTCAGCCACGCTCATAAAAAGTCGACACACTGCTCCTCTCCATAAACACGGGCAGTAGAATGGGTCGTACCGAAGAGCTGAGTGATTTTCAGCGTGGCACTGTCATAGGATGCCATCTTTCCAACAAATCAATTCGTGAAATTTCTGCCCTGCTAGAGCTGCCCCGGGCAGTTGTAAGTAACGTTCTTGTGAAGTGGAAGCGGCTTGGATTGACAACTTCACCACGAAGTGGGAAGCCACAAAAGTCCTTGCAACAGGACCGCCGAGTGCTTGAGCATGTAGTAAACGACAACCGCCGGTCTCCAGCCCACACTACAGAGCCCCAGACTGCATCTGGAAGCACCGTCAGCCGGAGAACTGTTCGTCAGAAGCGTCGTGGAAGACAGTCAGCCCCTAACAAACCCAAGAACAGACGCAAGACGAAGTCTGTGATTAAATTACCCAGCACAAAACAAAACAAAGCCAAAGAAAACACTGTAGCTCAGGAGTGTCAAACTCCGGTCGTGGAGGGCCAGTGTTCAGCACAGTTTGATAGTTCTCCTCCTCAAACACATTCACTAAACCCGACAGTTAACTTGCAAGGTGAACCAGGTGTTTCTGAGCAGGAAAATCCCCAAAACGTGCTGGACCACAGCCCTCCAGGACCAGAGTTTGACACGCCTACTGTAGCTGAAAAGCCAGGGTGAGTTGCTATAATGTAGCTGTTTCAATGTATCAGTTCTTTTCAAAAAATGCCTGCATAATTCAATCATAAAGATGTAAGCAAAGTAATTCACAGTGATTTGATGTGAAAGACATTAAGTATAATGTACATGCTCAGAATTGTTCATAGTGGTGGTGATGGGAACCAGAAATATGACTGGCAGGAACTGATTCCCTCTTGAATTCTTCCTAATGCCTGAGACTTTCCTCACAGTGGGTTTAAAATCATTTTTGGACCAAAAATGAAGGGATGGCAATGACACTTTTATATTTCACCACCACAGATTTGTTGACCAGACTTTAGTAGCGTTTCATGTACACACAACTTTGGAAACGATTTAGCTTATTTCTCCAAGCTGTAAATAAAATGAGTTGATTTTTTTTCATGTTTTATTTGTTGTCTTTATTTTTTATGGAATACTGGTGCATAGAAACAAAAAGAGTACTGACGAGTATTAAAATTGATAAGTAGTTACATACTAACAAAATATATCCATACACACCAATCTGAACCAGAAGAACTTCACTGATCCTTGAGAAAACTGCTTATGACTGCACAGGCTCACAGAAACGAGAAAAAAATTGGACAATACTGTAAAAACACATTATGCTATATACATGACAGCTGGGTATAAATAATAGGTGAGTAACTTACAGTAAAGTGAATTACTATTACAACACAAATGGTGGTTATTGCACATAACAGTGTAAAAATGTAATATTGTCCATTTCCAACCACCACCCATTTCTATGGATGTTTTACAGCCTCTTCCATAGTTATGATATACCATGGATATACAAAAACCATTTTGTCTGATTAAGCTACAACCATTTACACTTAAAATCTTATTCATGATGAATTACAGTTGATTCTTTTTTTCAGTTGTAGGTAAATACAGCATCAGGAATCTTGCCCAGCCATGGTGTCAAACTCCAGTCTGTTGCATAGAGTAGTTACCCACTACACAACACCAACCACTATTATTTTCCATTTAGTGTCCATTTGCTGTGGACGCACTACACCCAGTTCCCAATCCCAAGGTACACTATAGCCATTCCATGGCTATACTTCACCCATCCTCAAGGTAAGCAACACCTGTTCTATAGCTGTAGTTGATCCATCCCCAGGGTAAGCAGCATTTTCATGGCTATAACCCCCCCCCACCCATTTACCACTCATATGCTTTATCGATCCCCAGATTAAATAACACCCATGTCCATGGTTGTGTTGCACCTCCATGGTTTCTTTAGTAGTATCTAAGAGAAGATATGTCCCATCACTGGTTGAAAGCTGTCATGGTAAAGATGGCATTTGTTTAAAAAAATATATTCAACTGAGCACCAAAAGAAGGCTGTAGATGTACATTTGGAAAGAAGCTCTTTTTTGGTGGAGATGGAATACCCATCAAGCTAAACCTTACTCTGAAGAACCGTGACCATGGTTGGTTTTATTTACCATAAAAAAAAGTCAACAGACAACCAACAAACCCTTGCTTCTAATGCAAAGCAGAGTATTGATGCTAATGCTTAGGTTTTTTGGTGCTTACCCATTGCCCACCATTGGTTTGGTGGATTTGCAGTGCCTTAGTCAATTATTCTTGGCTCCAGCTGCCAGAAATGTGAAGCTTCCTTTGAATATCCTTATGATATTAAGTTCTCTTATTCTGAACCCTGTAGCTACTTACATACTAATACTAATTACAGGAAAATCTATTCTGTCAGTAACTTCAATAACAGTGTTTTATCTATGAACAACCTGGTAAATGTCAAAGCATTTCAACTTTCCTACTTCTGAAACCAAAGCTATAACTAATAGTACTCCTCACACTCAAAAGCTACATCATTGTCTAGTATTTTACTGGAACATCATGAAAGAAATAAGGGACCTCTGCAATTAATTTTAAAACACCATCTCTAGGAGCATGACAACCATTCCATGCCAGTGTTGGTTACATTCCTACACAGGCACCTCATTCTGCTTCTTGAGGTACTGATTATTGACCACCTGGTTAAACACTACTAGAAGTATGCCGAAGGTAATTATTGCCATTTTGTTTAAGAGATTTGTTTTCTTTGAATTATTCAAGTTCTATACACACTGCATCATTCCTCTTGTTTTGATGTGGTGGCATTTCCTTTCAAATTATGCTTTAAAGAAGAATATTTTTTTTGTCTGGAAATTATTGTCAGCAATTTTTAAAAACTAAGGCAAAGCTGTCCAGTTCAGTACTTGCACCTATAAAAGATAAAACCTGAGAAACAAAAATAGTTTGCATCAGAAGGGGGTTTACCTGAAAAACTCACTCCAGACTATTGACTATTGTGGCACCACAAAAGGGTGTATGAGCAAATAGCTGATACAGGGGCGGTTACAATTTAAACAGGTGAAAATTACAAGATGTCTGGGGCATTTTAGGATCTGCACAACTGTGCTTTTGACTAAAACGGGAGAGATGAAATTGTCAAGTGTCCATTTGCCCTTCGTGAACACACCAGAGCACACAGTGTGAACAGCACAACGTTCTTTCTGAATTTAACCCATTTACCAACTGAAGCAGTGGGCAGCCAAAACACAGAGACTTGGGAGTAGCACATGAGGGCCGTACCTTGCTCAAGGGTACCTGAGTAGTGCCACTAGCAGTCCTGGGATTCAAACTTACAACCTTTGGATTGCAGGGACAACTCCCTAAGCTCTAGGCCACCAGCCAGCTAGGTGGCACAGAGGGAAAAATATCCATTACACTTCATCAATTCAGTAACTAGCAGTTATTGAAATATAAGAAGAGGCCTCAGGGTGAAGACCTGTTGAGCTGGTTCTGCTCTACTTCTCTCAAACAGCCAGGGAGGACAGTCAGTACCAACTTAAACTGAAAACAAAATGTAATTAAATGAAACTAAAAAAGGAAAATGGAAATAAATGTTAATGTCTGCATTACATTTTAATATTTAGAACATTTAATGATAATTACAAATCTGGCTTCTTAGCAGTAAAAGTAGACATAAAGATGGATGGATAGATAGATAGACAGACAGACAGACAGACAGACAGACAGATATATAGATACATAGACAGATAGATAGATAGATACACAGACAGACAGATAAAATGAACAAAAAAATTAAACAGCTTACCAAAGGTTTTGAAACAAAAATCACAACTAAAAGCGGCAGAAGGACTATCTCTCTTCTCTGATTGGCCACTGAGATTCTGCGATCGATCCTGATTGGTCTTTTTTCTGCCAAACGTGAAGCTCTTATTCTAGACGGAGGGCGCCATTTTAGGAGATACAGAGGAGAGAACGGTGGTGTTGCTTGTGCTGCTGGATTTGGGCCTTTTTTGAAGCATCTTCTTTACTTCAAACTACAGTCCAAGCGGCTGCGTTTCGTCATTAAAACCCCAAGGAAGTCGGTAAGTCGATATGTGTTCGTCAGTTTTGTTTTCTGACGATGCCTGTCTCCGCCATGTTGGGAGTGAGGTACGGGTAAAATCACTCTAATTTGACCGATAAACCTGACAAAAATACCCCCTAAGTAGTTTTTGTAATTAAATAGCGTTAGATTTAAAACTACATAGAACTGAAGTTTAAGTCGGTGATATATTTTGAATTTGCAGCATTTAATCTAAGGATATTGTGTAAATACAGGCAGATTTTTACCAGCTTGTCATGGAGAGTGCAAAGTTCAAAAGAAAATAATAAGTTTGTATTTCATTGTTTGCCAGGGCAGTGGCATTTACCAAAAAAAAAAATATTTGAATTAAGTCTTGCACTTTTCAAATTTAAAGTCCTGAAATTCTCAATCCTGCAGAATAATTGTTAAATTAAAATTGGTTTTGCTTTATTGTCTGGATTGTCAGTTTACCGGAATGTATGGAATGTTGTGGTATTTATGTGTTTTTCTGTCCTGTGTTTTCATGAAGGTGACATCAAGTGGAAACAACATGAGAGCTCATTGATACCCTGTGAACATCCCTGCTAAATAGTAAATTTGGCTGTTTCAGCCACACCAAATAACAGGCTTATAAAAAGTACACACCTTGCACATCTCAATGGGTCGTACCAAGGAGCTGAGTGATTTGCAGCGTGGCACTGTTATAGGATGTCATCTTTCCAGCAAGTCAATTCGTGAAATTTCTGCGCTGCTAGAGCTGCCCCGGTCAACTGTAAGTAACGTTATTGTGAAGTGGAAGAGGCTCGGGGCGACAACAGCTCTGCCACGAAGCGGGAGGCCACACAAGCTCTCGGACCGACATCTCCGAATGCTGGAGCGTGTAGTGAATGACAACCTTCTTTCTCCGGTTGCAGCACTCACTACAGAGTTCCAAACTGTCTCTGGAATAAGTGTCTGTCCGAGAACTGTTCGTCGGGAGCTTCATGGCATGGGTTTCCGTGGCCAGTCAGCCCCTAACAAACCTAAGATCATCAGGCGCAAGAGCCAGCCTGTCCTTAAAACTCCCATCAAAAAACAAAAGAGAGTAAAAGAAAATACTGCAGATGCAAAGCCAGGGTGAGTAGCTGCAGCATTGTTGTTTGCTTAATGTAATTCCTGGTGACCCCTCTTCTTTGTCTTCAGGTGCTTATTTTGATTCTGCTTGCTTCAGAGTGTGGTTTGTTTATTTTTCATCTTGCAACTGAATTGACAATCAGAAAACCCTCTCATTGCTGACTTCTTTCTGTAAATTAACCTGCTAATTCGACCAAAACAGCTCTGACAAAGTCCAGCTTTAACTGTCGACAATCAGTGCCAGCAGTTATTTACACTCCAAAGACAAATAGTTTGGCTCTAGTTCTGCTGCAGATAAATGCTACTAAATGAATTGTCAATCTTAAGGACATAACTTGCATTGTAAACACCAAGTCTCTTAATTTTAAAATTGTCAACTAATATCTTTAGAACTAGTTAAACCATGTACAATTGCAGATTCCCCATAAACTCATATTTTGGTTATTGTCCTTGTTTTTTAAATGTCTTTTGTGACTTTAGTGTTCGTTTCTCCTTAGTTTTGACTAAAGGCATTTGGCTTAACTGCAGTGTTTTGTGGTGTAATGTCGGCATAATGTGAAGTCAAAAAATTTAAATGGGACTTTCATGGTTGAAAGTCAGAGAATTTGGCCAAGATTTTAGTATATCCTGAGCAGTGTGACATGCGACAAACACAAGTTGTTGAAATTGACCACAGGCTTTAGACTTTGTCAGCTGAGCCCCAGGCCTACTGGGGCTTATACAAAACCTTATGGTGTCTTTGCCACTGCTATTGTTGCTCAAAGAAAGAGAATGCTGTTACCAACTGTTCAAGTGACCGAACAGTTTTTCCCTGATGTTGATTAATATTGTTGTATAAGTGACTGTCCTGTTTTTCTATTTGGTTGTTGACTGATGGTAAAATTGTCTGTTCTGGTAGGAACTCCGCTGACTGCGATGTCGGCACTTCTCCAGAGCCTCAAGCTCTCATCACCGACACCCCCCCAGAGCCTCAAGCTCTCATCACCGACACCCCCCCAGAGCCCCAAGCTCTCATCACCGACACCCCTCCAGATTCTCAAGCTCTCATCACCGACACCCCTCCAGAGCCTCAAGCTCTCATCACCGACACCCCTCCAGAGCCTCAAGCTCTC
>JBBPDC010176512.1:0-16394 GCA_037974485.1 Hemigrammopetersius urotaenia | reverse complement strand
TATTAGTAAGCTGTGCTCCGTCTAAACATGTGGGTAGAGAGAGTTATTTCAACCTTTCTTTTGTGGACGAGTGTTAGCATGCTGTTAATGCTAACCGCTAATGATAATAGGTTTTTTTAAGCGGGGGGGTAGGGGGGGGGGTGGGTTCAGATGTGTGTGGGGTCGAGCGAGTCCCAGCGGGAGGGCTCGGGTTCAGCGAAGTGAGGAAACTAACAGGACGGCGCCGCAAGAAGAGTGACCTCACACTACTGCCCTCTGGGCGAGACCCTACAACCTCCTGACATCTCCAAAGGTCTCTGAAATATCTGGAGACCTCAGGAACCCTAAGGATGGCTTCTCAAATATCTGGAGACTTCATGAACCCTGAGAATGGCCTCTCAAACATCTGGGAACCTTCATGGCTCTTCTGAAGATCCACTCGTTTGCATGTTAATGAGTGTAGATGATGCAGCGGGCCATAAAAAATGTAAACAAATGAATAAATGAAGAGAAATAATAATAGAAGCCGGCGTGAGAGAGCGGGAGGACGGGCCTGACTCATCCCGTCCTGAGGGAACGTGAGCGAGAAGGTTCTCCAGAGGGATCCGGGCGATCTCCTCACAGCGGAACAGCCGGAGCAGCTCTTGATTAGATTTGCTTTCGACAGGGGCATACGTCTTCAGAGCGAACCTCTTCAGAGCGGGCCGGGAGGAAATTGAATTACATCACACACAGACCTACACACACACACACACACACACACACACGCTGCCCTGCATAGTTATTGACAAGGGAATCTGGCCTCAAATGGAGATGCTGAGGAGGATCAGTGGAGAGGTAATGAGCGGCTGAACAGAAGAACAGGCAGACAGGAGTGTGGGGGGGGGACTCTTCTGGCTGAAGCCCGGCAGCGTAACGTGGATCGACGCCCACTGGTGTGGATTGGATTAGAGCTCTCCGGCATTGTGCCTCATCCTGTCCCGCTCCATGCTTCATTCTCCACGGATACACAGGGACATAAACCCAAACCCGTCAGGAGAAACGAGACCTGAACCCACAAACACACGAAGACAAGAGCTAGAACTGCATTCTGCTACGCCTCCTAGGTAGAGACTCTGTCACTCCTCCCCCCATCACACACCCATTTAGAACTCCTCCCCATCACACAATCAGCTATAACTCCTCCCCATCACACACCCATTTATAACTCCTCCCCATCACACACCCATCAGACTCTACAACCCCTCCCCATCACATACACACCCATCTATATCTCCTCTCCATCACACACCCATCTATAACTCCTCCCCGTCACACACCCATCTATAGCTCCTCCCCATCTCATACACACCCATCTATATCTCCTCCCATCACACACCCATCTATAACTCCTCCCCATCACATACCCATCTATAACTCCTCCCCATCTCATACACACCCATCTATAACTCCTCATCACATACCCATTCCTAACTCCTCCCCATCACACACCCATCTATATCTCCTCCCATCACACACCCATCTATAACTCCTCCCCATCACACACATATCAATAATTCCTCCCCATCAAACACCCATTTATAACTCCTCCCCATCACACACCCATCTATAACTCCTCCCGATCACACGATCTATAACTCCTCCCATCACACACCCATCTATATCTCTTCCCCATCACACACCCATCTATAACTCCTCCCCATCACACCGATCTATAACTCCTCCCATCACACACCCATCTATAACTCCTCCCGATCACACACCCATCTATAACTCCTCCCCATCACACACCCATCTATAACTCCTCCCCATCACACACCCATCTATAACTCCTCCCCATCACATATACACCCATCTATAACTCCTCATCACATACCCATTCATAACTCCTCCCCATCACACACACATCTATAACTCTTCCCCATCACACACCCATCTATAACTCCTCCCATCACACACCCATCTATAACTCCTCCCATCACACATCCATCTATAACTCCTCCCCTTCACACAGACATCTATAACTCCTCCCCATTACACACACATGTATAACTCCTCCCCCATCACACACCCATCTATAATTCCTCTCACTGTCACACACCAACCAAACAAATTTTTTTAAAATCCCCGGTCCTGGTCGATCCTGGCCGGTCCTGGCTCGTTTTAGCGCTCGGTTCAGGGTGTCTGGTGGGAGCGTTAGCTGTTGGAGAAGGTTCCTGTCCTGCTGGGTGACAGCTATGAAAACACTCGCGCTCCTCTAAGTGTTGCCTTGAAGCTCGAGGAAAAATGTAAAGGAGTCTGACAGTAGATCCCTGCTTCCATAGGCCAGAAAAAAAAGCCTCTGATTTAAAACATGACAGCATGGAGAATTTCAGTCCCACCAGGAGGCCATAAAAACCTTCATACATGATCCTGTGTGCTAGAATAGGACTTATTAGTCCATAAACACATCAATAAACACTAGAATAGGAGGTATTAGGCCATAAACACCTCAATAAACACTAGAATAGAAGATATTAGACCATAAACACCTCAATAAACACTAGAATAGGAGATATTAGTCCATAAACACCTCAATAAACACTAGAATAGGAGATATTAGACCATAAACACCTCAATAAACACTAGAATAGGAAATATTAGACCATAAATACCTCAATAAACTCTAGAATAGGAGATATTAGACAATAAACACCTCAATAAACTCTAGAATAGAAAATATATGAACATAACACCTCAGTAAACACTAGAATAGGAAATATTAGAACATAACACCTCAGTAAACACTAGAATAGGAGATATTAGTCCATAACACTTCAATAAACACTAGAATAGAAGCTATTAAACCATAAACACTTCAATAAAACCTAGAATAGGAGATATTAGACCATACACACCTCAATAAACACTAGAATAGGAGATATTAGTCCATAAACACCTCAGTAAACACTGGAATAGGAAATATTAGTCCATAACACCTCAATAAACACTAGAATAGAAGATATTAGACCATGAACACCTCAATAAACACTAGAATAGGAAATATTAGACCATAAACACCCCACTAAACACTAGAATAGGAGATATTAGTCCATAAACACCTCAATAAACACTAGAATAGGAGATATTAGACCATAAAAACCTCAATAAACACTAGAATAGGAGATATTAGACCATAAACACCTCAGTAAATACTAGAATAGGAGATATTAGACCATAAACACTAGACTAGGAGGTATTGGTCCTAGCGCAGTTGCTGGATTATGATGAGATGGATTAGGAGATCTCTGTAGCTGGATGAGAAAGTGAAGGTCTCTCTTGGTGGAGGAATCCAGGAGCTCCAGTGTTTCGAGGCGGTGTTAAGGTGGGGGTGGACGAAGCTCTGGTCCGCCGCCAGATAATAACATAAAAGGCCTCTTTGCGAAGATTAATGGAGGCGAAACACGAGCCAGAAACCCAGAGCTCTCAATATCTACACCCCCCACCACTCCCCACATCACAGAATCCAATACGGGTGAAGTCCGGCGCCCCTTGGCAACCACTGCTGGCAAGATCTGTTACAGCGGAGAACTGGTTCTAGATAGCAGCGATTAACACAGGGTCAGAAACCACAAGAACAAGTCTATTATCCCAGAGAGAGAGAGAAAGATAGAGAGAGGGAGAGAGAGGGAGAGAGATAGATAGAGAGAGAGAGAGAGAGATAGAAAGAGAGAGAGAGAGAAAGAGACAGAGAGACAGAGAGAGACAGAGAGAGAGACACAGAGATAGAAACAGAGAGAGTGAGAGACAGAGATAGAGAGAGACAGCGATAAAGAGAGAGACCAAGAGAGAGAGAGAGAGAGACAGAGAGAGAGAGAGAGAGAGATAGAGAGAGAGCGACAGAGAGAGAGAGAGACAGAGAGAGAGAGAGAGAGAAAGAGAGAGACACAGAGAGAGAGACAGAGATAAACGCTGTCCAGCACAGCGGACAGACCAGACACCCAGACGAGAAGCGACCGCAGTCGCATCCAGCAGGCCTGCACTCGCAACATCCACCAGCTGCTCCAGCTTCACCACCTTTGCCTCCAGTAACAGACGGCCAAAGTTCGGAACGGCTGCCTGTGACTGGTCCAGTCTGGCCCTGTACACCAAAGGCTCCTCTAAAAGCCAGTACAAGGTCATCCCCTGCTCAAGTCTCAGTTTTGGAAAACAGCGCCACGTCGTAAAAAGACTTAAATAAAAGGCAGACACATTAAAACGGAACTCATTAAAACCCATAAAAAACAAGGACCTGTCCATCCCCAAGCCACCTATGCTGCCCAGGATAGTGTTCGCTACAGGTCTCCAGACCAGACAGTCAGGAAATAGAAATTAGAAATCTCTGTTAGAAATCTCTGAATAAACTGTAACCTGAACGCCGCCTTCCTGCTCAGCAGATGGACCAGTCCTTGTCCCCCTTCCTCTTTAGGTAAAAATAAAATACACTGTGGAAGCCAGTGGTACTTGTCCCAGAAGAAATCCACCAACACAGCCTGGATCTTGGGTAAAAGGCCAGGGGGCGGTTCCAGGCACGCCAACCTATGCCACAACAAAACAGCCACCAGATTATTGATGACCAGCACTCTGCCTCGAAAAGACATCTGAGGAAGAAGCCACCTCCACTTGTCCAGACGACCCCTGACCGTTTTCAATAATCCAAGCCAGTTTTTTTCCATAAAATTCCCATCACCCAAAAAAGTCCCCAGATACTTAAACCATCCCTCTTCCACTGCAGTCCACCTGGCAACACTGGAGTCCCTCCGGCCCATGGTCCACTGAGGAAAGCCTCACTCTTAAGCCAATTAACTTTAGCAGACCAGACATTGTTAAAATCAGAAACTATACTTGTCAAGTCTCCATTATCAGTTTGACTGTTAATTAAAATTATCACATCATCTGCATAAGCAGAGCAGTGGATGGACCTCGGGCTGGAGGGCAGAGTTAGACCAGACAAAGCTTACAGCCTGACAGGGGACAGCCCTGACACACACCTCTACAGACGTTAAAAGCAGCACTTTCAATACACTCTCAATGTCCCAGTAGAGAACTCGGATCATAGCTATCAGCCCAGCATTGAACCCGAAACTTTCAAGAGTTTTCCATAAGTATAAATGTTCAACCTGGTCGAAAGCTTTTTCCTGGTCCAGTGAAATCAAACCACTGTTAAAATCCAATACTCTGGAGACGTCCAAAACATCCCTAATCAACTAAATGTTGTCAAAAATGGACCTGCCAGGAACACAGTAGGACTGGTCACAGTGCATCACCTCACCCATAGCCCCCTTCAACCTGTTGGCCAAAGCTTTAGACAGCAACTTATAATCAGTGCAGAGTAAAGCGACCATCCGCCAGTTTTTAACATCCTGCAGGTCACCTTTTTTAGGCAGCAGGGTGATCACCGCCCTTCTGCAGCTCACAGGCAGCAACCCCCTGGCCAAGCTGTCATTAACAACCGCCAAGATGTCCTCACCCAACACAGTCCAGAACTCCTTATAAAACTCCACAGGGAGCCGATCAATGCCCGGAGACTTTCCATTCCTCAGCCCCATGAGAGCACCGTACAGCTCCTGACCAGTCAGGGGTCTCACCAGCGCGGCATTGGTCTCCTCAGACACCTGCGGTAAACCAGCATGGAACTCTGCCAGGACGTCACCGGCTGCCCTGTACTCACACTTATAGAGATCAGCATAGTAAGCCACCATGCACTCTCGGATACGATGAGAGTTTGTGAGTAGCTGCCCGTCTTCTGCACGTAAAGCATGCATCATTCTGCTCTGGCCATTTTTCTTCTCCAAGCTGAAAAAGAATCTGGAAGGGGCATCCATTTCAGACGCAGCTTGGAAACGCGACCGGACCAGTGCCCCCTGAGCCCTGACCCCCAGCAGGTCCACTAACTGAGCCTTTCTAGACTTGAAAGCCTCAAAACGCTCTCCATTTCCTGTGGAGGCCTCCAAACCTTGCAACTCCACCACTGCAACCTCCAGAGCCTGAACAGGTCGTAGAGTGTCTCTAGTGACATTGACAGTGTACTGCTGGCACAACTGCTTGATATGCATTTTTCCACAGTCCCACCATTGCTGAATGGAAGAAAACTCATGCACTCTGAGCTTAAAACCCATCCAAAAAGCAATAAAAACCTTTTAAAATGCATATCATTTAAAAATGAAGTGTTAAAGTGCCAATACGCACTCTTCGGCTTTACTGTATTTATAAAAACATGACACAGGACAGCACAGTGATCCGAGAAGCCCTGATGCTTATAACAGTAAACACGATCAAGCCTAGCCTGGGATATGTACCCCTCCTTGACATGCGCCCAGGTGTACTGCCTTCTATCCCCATGATGAGATCTCCAAACATCACAGAGATCATACATCTCTATCAGCTGATTAAGAGCCTTTTGAGACGCAGCATGTGGCTCCATATGATTTCTGTCCAATTTGTCATTGCTTGTACAATTAAAATCCCCTCCAAGAAATAAATAATGTTCAGCACTATTACTATATAAAAGCGTTTTCAAAACATCAAGAAAAAACATTCTTTCAGAGCCAACTGTAGGAGCATGAACATTAATCAAATTAACCTGCACATTCTCCAAGGCTGCACACACCCTTAACAGCCTCCCCTGTACCAGCTCTTCACTGTCCACTCTTAATGGTGTAAAGCCTTTAGCAAAAAGGATAGCCACCCCTCCACTGACCGGAGATTTGTGGCTCATAAAAACATCACCTTCCCATTCCCTCCTCCAGTCCACTCCATTGAGTGCATCGCTATGTGTCTCTTGTAAAAACATAGTTTAACACATTCAAAAAGCATCATCCTCTTAGACACATTCCTACCACCGTTCATATTGAGAGACCCAACCCTAAAGTCCCCAATGATGTAGAAAAGAAAAAGTACAAACACTTAACGTATAAGAATATCAAGAAAATAAATAAACAACTGGTCTCAACTGGTTTCAGCATTCTTCCACTCAGACCTGATTTTCTGTAAAAACTTCTTCAACCGGAAAGTCTCCTGATCAGTAAAAGATTCTTCCCCATGACCTCTCATTAGCACCTGCACAGACTCTACAAACAGCTCCCTGTCAGGAAAAAACTGTGCAACTTGGACACCCTGTTTCCCTTTAGTGATAGTCAGAAAGTTCCAAATCCTCTCAAAGGAGTAACCGCTCCTCAGACTCCTCCTGCTCTGACTGGGAGCTGTTTCAGAGTCCATGATGTCAGAAGCCCCCTCATCAGAAGACGCATCCCCACTGAAGTCCAGTTCAGCACCAGAACCTTCCCTCAGTCCCGTGTCGCGTGCAGTGTTTTTTAGCCCTTTTTTTGCTTTCATTCCATAGGTTTTCCGGTCACCCTTTCGTTTCCCTGTCAGGACTTTAATATCACCTTCATCACAATCTAGAATCTCCTCCTGTTCACCTCCTATCCCAGTAGTCTCTACCTGTCTACCGTCCACCCCATTATTCCCCTCCTGACCACATTCAACCACACCACACACCTGCTGTCCACCGTCCTCCCCAATATTTCCCCGCAAAGCCTCGCTACCCAGCTGCCCTCCCGCGCCGCGCTCCTTGCCTCCCCACACTGTGGCGCTCATGCCCGGCTCCGTGTCCATGCACGTCGCGGCCTTCTCTGGGCACGCCCGAATTAAATGCCCTTCACTCCCACATCCAAAACATTTCATCGGCCCAGAAGTTGCAAAAATCGCATAGTCATACCCATCAACTCTAAACTTCAAAGCTAGATCTAAGCTTTCCACCTCTGGTTTCAATACCATGTAAACTTGTCTCCTAAAGGACATGACATGTTTTAAAAGGGGAGATTTGCAGCCCAAGGGGATCATTTTAATCTTAGACACTAACTGGCCGTGTCTCACCAGTTCGCGTTCCAAAAACTCGTCCGGCACGAACAGCGGAACATTTGAAACTGTGACCCGTTGAGCCGGCTAAACTAAGGGGAGCATGGTAGCCAGCGTGCCGTGAACCACCACGTCGGTTTCCACAAGTTTATTAACTTTTTCCACGCTGTCTTGAAACAGAACCACAGCACTGTACATCCGCGATGCGAATTTAATACTTTCAGGGCCGACAACCTCGGCGACCGCCAGACTGCACTCCTCCACCGAGCAGCCGGCCACGGGGACGAGAACTTTAACTCCGTGCCGCCGCATCAGCTGCCCGAACCCCGGCGCAGCCATGCCGCCTGGAGCCCTAGCATATGTGGACAGACTCAGGGGCGAAACCCAATCAGGCAAATTGAAACCAGACAGAACACGTCTTAACTGACATAAAAGAGGCTCTAAGGAGAGTGAATACAAAATACCTGACAAACCACAACCCTGCCTTATACCCCTTCGTACTTTAAAAGGAGCACTCAGGCAACCATTAATCTTCAGTATACCCTCAGCATCACAGTACAGAGTCCTGATCATGGCTACAAGACCCGGGCTGAACCCAAAAGCTGCTAAAGCCTTCCACAGATAATCGTGGTCAACCCGATCAAAAGCCTTTTCTTGATCCAGGGAAATCAGACCAAGGTCAAAGCCCAATAGCCGAGAGACCTCCAAAACATCTCGAATTAAAACAATGTTGTCAAAAACAGACCTGTTGGGGACACAGTATGCCTGATCAGGATGAATGACCTGTTCCACCACCTTTCCCAGCCAGGTTGCCAGAGCTTTTGACAGCAACTTATAGTCACAGCAGAGCAGTGATACAGGCCTCCAGTTCTTTAGGTCACACAAGTCGCCCTTTTTGGGCAGCAGTGTTATGACCTCCTACAACTTGAGGGCAACCTTCCCACACCAAGGCTGCCGTTTAGGACGTCCAGGAAGTCGCCACCAATAGATGGCCATAACGCCTTATAAAACTCGACTGGAATCCCATCGACACCCGGCGCCTTCCTGCACTCCATGCTCTGAAGAGCCCCACCCAGCTCCTCCAGGGAGAGTGGTGCCTCAAGTTCCAGAGCAGAGTCCACGGAAAGCTGAGGAAGCCCCTCAAAGAAAGCCCTTTCCAGCTCTGGGTGCACGCTGTGTTCACTGCTGTATAGCTCAGAGTAAAAGTGAACTGCCTCCCTGCGAATGTCTGCAGGTTCCTGCAGGAACACCCCTCAGTCAGAGCGCAGGGCATGAATCCCACGCCTCTGCCTGTTCTTACGCTCCAGACCGAAAAAGAACTTGGATGGTACATTCATCTAGGTCACGTTCTGGAAATGGGACCTGGCAGGCGCACCCTGTGCCTTGAACCCCAACAAGTCCACCAGAGCTGCAGTTTTGGTTTTAAGAGCCACAGTGTGGCCCTGAATTCCTGTGGACTCTGTTAAACGCTGGAGCTCCACTATCTCAGCCTCAAGGCTCCTGATAGAGCGGACTGTGTCTCTAGTGACGCTGAGGGTGTACTGCAGACACAGCTGCTTTATTTGAGTCTTGCCAAAATCCCACCAGTGTTGCACCGACTGAAAAGACTGTTTGGTAGCTCGAAACTCCTGCCAAAAATCTAAAAATATTTTCTTAAAATGTGCATCCTCTAGCAAGGAAGTATTAAAATGCCAGTAAGCGCTCCTGGGCTTTACACATCCGATCCGTATTAAAACATCAACCAGCCCATGATCAGAGAAAGCAACAGGGATGACTCGGCAAGACCCAAAAATGTTAAGCTGATGTTTAAAACCATAGAATCTATCAAGGCGTGCTAAGGAGAGAGCATTCGCCACTGAATGTGCCCAGGTGTACTGCCATACAAGTCCATTCAAAATCCTCCACACATCACACAGCTCATGCAGAGTTACCAGCTGAGTCAGTTTCTTACGTGAAGCAAATAGTCAGTTTTATTACAGTTATTTAAAAGATCAGACAATGTTCAAAGACAGCGTGAACCCTCAGGAGTCGCCCAGCAATCACCTCATCCACTTCAGTGGACAGAGGAGACCAGTGCTTAGAGAAAAGCAGAGCAACCCCCCCACTCACAGAGCTCCTGTGACTAAGGTAAGCTGTGCCCCCCCACTCCCTCAACCACTCCACCGAGTTCTGCTCATCAGAATGAGTTTCTTGTACAAACATTACATCAATGCTTTTAAGTTTAATCAACTCAAACAACTGTGTTCTTTTGCAAAAATCCGAGCCCCATTAACATTTAAAGTCGCCAGACGAAAAGAAGCTGTCACAGTCAGCAGATGAACTACCCTGGTCTGTAGTGTTATGTGGCATTAAATACCATCAGTGTTTGTATGGAAGTCTGTTCTGGTGTCTTCCTTCCACACACATTACCGTCCGAACCACAGCGTGACAGAATGCAGACGTCCGAGAGCACCACTTGACCTATCTCCCGTAATTCCCTTCAGCTGGACTACGGCAGCAGGATTACGGCGAGGAAGAGTGGGGCGAGAGCTCCGGGGTTCGAAGTGGGAACTTCGACTGGCATGGGTACGTTTCCAGCCTTCCTCCCGGGTCTTACCTGGCGTCCCATCGACCTCCTGGCATTCCCGCTTACCTTAGCGATGAGGAGTTCACGTATTGCTGGAGTGGACTACCAGGAGGATTGCCTACAGAGACCTTTTCGGGGGGGAATCCGCGTCATGGGAGAGACCTCGGAACCGTAGAAGGAGAAACTTCCCCACTTCCTCAATGGCGGCTCCTACTTGACTTGACGACACTCCTCACCTCTGACTTTCGACCTCCTCTCCTCACCGCGGGATCCATCTCGTCTCTCCTCACTGCCAGATCTACCTCGTCTCTCCTCACCGCTGGCTTCATCTCGTCTCTCCTCGTCGCTGGCTTCATCTCGTCTCTCCTCGCCGCCAGCTTCATTTTGTCTCCCCTCGCCACCGACATCACCTCATTTCCCCTTGCCGCCGGCTTCACCTCGTCTCTCCTCGCTGCAGACTGCTGCAGGTTCTTAGCTGGCTCTCTCCGTGCTATCTACGGCTGCTGCGCGTTCTTCGCCGGAGGACTGGGCGCGCTCCTCTTCGGCTTCCTCCGGCCAGTCATCGCCAGCAGAGAGCGTTTTCAAGCCAACGGCCACTCCAGGACCCTCTCAACCAGCTACCGAGGAGAGCTTTCTACAGATGGTGAACATCTCGCGCGCTCTCCAGACAGCGGCGGTGGCGAATGCCACCCGACCTACAGCAGAAGCGAGCACCTTCCGACCCGTACCAGCGCCCCGTACCCTCTGGTCCACGACAGGGACATGCGTCTGTCAACCCGCGAGTACATCGAGCTGTGTTCCACCAGTGCCCGCTAAACACATCTCTCTCACAAATCTTGTCGGCCAGCCTTGCCTCTCAGCCAGTCTAGATGGCCTCTCACTCACTCCAGTTCCACTCATTCCAGCTCCACTCACTCCAGCTCTGTTCGTTCCAGTCTCATCCATTCCAGGCCCACTAGCTCCAGTCCTACTCATTTCAGATCCATATGTTCCAGCTCCACACATTTCAGCCTCACACACTCCAGTTCCACTCAGTCCAGTTCCACACACTCCAGTTCCACAAGTCCAGTTCCCCATTTTCCAGCTCCACATGTTCCAACTCCACACACTCTAGCTCCACTCAGTCCAGCTCCCCACTTTCCAGCTCCACATGTTCCAACTCCATTTAGTCCAGCTCCACACATTTCAGTTTCACACACTCCAGTTCCACTCAGTCCAGTTCCATTTAGTCCAGCTCCATACATTCCAGCTTCACACACTTCAGTTCCACTCAGTCCAGTTCTCCATTTCCCAGCTCCACATGTTCCAACTTCACGTAGTCCAGCTCCACACATTACAGCCAGTCCAACTGGACTCTCAGTCTCTCCAACCAGTCAAGCCGTCTCTCCAGCCCCTCCAGCCAGTCAAACCGTCTCTCCAGCCAGTCAAGCCATCTCTTCAGCCAGTCAAGCCGTCTCTTCAGCCATTCAAGCCATCTCTCCAGCTTCTTCAACCAGTCAAGCCGTCTCTCCAGCCAGTCAAGCCGTGTCTCCAGCCAGTCAAGCCGTGTCTCCAGCCAGTCAAGCCGTCTCTCCAGCCAGTCAAGCCGTCTCTTCAGTCAGTCAAGCCGTATCTCCAGCTTCTTCAACCAGTCAAGCCGTCTCTTCAGCCAGTCAAGCCATCTCTCCAGCCTCTTCAGCCAGTCAAGCCATCTCTCCAGCCTCTTCAACCAGTCAAGCTGTCTCTTCAGCCATGCTAGCCTGCCCTGACGACGTCCCAGCTGCGCCAGCCTGCCCTGATGACGTCCCAGCTGCGCCAGCCTGCCCTGACGACGTCCCAGCCGCACCAGCCTGCCCTGACAACGTCCCAGCCGCGCCAGCCTGCCCTGACGATGTCTCAGCCGCACCAGCCTGCCCTGAGGACGTCTCAGCTGCGCCAGCCTGCCCTGACGACGTCTCAGCCGCGCCAGCCTGCCCTGACGACTTCGTGGCCGATCCTGTCAGCCCGGACGACTTCGCGGCCGATCCAGTCAGCCCGGTGAGTCCTTTTCATCGTTAACTGTATGAGTGTTTCATATGTGAGTGTGCGAGTTTTCAGTAGTGTGGATGCATGTGTGACAGTTTCATATGTGAATGCGTATGTGTTTCAAATGTGTTTGTGTAACAAAAGTCTGAAATATTTCCTAAACGGCCCCCCATGAGTAAGTGCTCAAAACATGGTTGTTTGTGAGAGTGTTTACTTGAGAACCACAATTTTGTAAAACTGCAAATAAAAAAATAAAGATAGGTTTTAACGTAAAGTCATATGTTTGTGAATACATTTTGAATCACACATTGTACTCTGAACATGGTTTTGTTGATTACAGACAATAGCATCAGAAACTAACGTTACGTTGGCATGTAAACAGACTTAGCATGACTGTTACTAAAGTTAGCAGTCAACTTAGTAGAAAATACTGTTCAAACATTGAAAGCTCCCACAAGATCTAAACGTCACATGTACACAGAGTAAAGTTGGCTAACAATGTAGAACTAAAGTGAATAACTTGTCCTGTGTCAAGGGCATAACGGCAGAGAGTGTGAGCACGTTATTCCCGGTCCTCCCAATACAGATGCTTTGTCTAAAATGGCCGCTCATATATGAAAATGACAATACGTGGCACTGTCACTAGATGGCAGAATAGACCAGGGACATTGTCTTCCTACACAGAATGAGCTGCACAGTTATTTCAGAATGGGTTATTTCTTCACATAGCCAACTATTATGGATAAATTACCAATATACATTTTTATGTAATGTTTGTTTAATGTTACATGGGGTTTATCAACGTCATACCATAATCCTAAGAAAGCCGCCTAACACTCCAGCTCGTTTTAAGGTCTTGTACAGTCACTCACATTTTGCAGGGAGGTGCTGAAACAGTTAACACTGAAACAACAAGAGGGCTCATATGAAAATGAGCAGGAAGCAAAAGGGGAACTGGTAAAGAAATCCTGTGAAAGGGTGGGGTTTAGACAACTGTTGCGCACATCACACTTGCTGAATAGGAAGAAGAGAGAAGTCAAAAGAATGTTCCAACGCAAGGGTTGTGCCTAAGATTGTGTTCATAGTGGATGAAAAGGAATCAGGTAAGCATGCTGAGGTCCTTTTAATTACTTAATTTGGGGGTCTTTAAAGATTCAGGCTTTCTTTGGAGCACAGTGATGGTGAAAGTGAAGTAAAAATAATTACAGTAATTCTGCTAGATACGCTTGTTCTCATTTCTTTTATCTGCGATTGCACAGTATGATACATACACATTACAAATGTTTGTATGACTTAGTGGTCATTGTTAAAACACAGTGTCATGCTGAGAGACAATCATTCTAAGATTCATGACCTATATCCATTATATACTTTTGTTATCATTGGGGTCCTTTTCCTGCACATCAAGGCTCTTAGCTATTTAATCAAATTCATGGCACCATGCAAATCAACACTGCAGTATGGAAAGTTGACTTTAACAAGAGAATTATGGAATGCATCCGGAAGATCCTAGGCCACAGACTTTTAGGCAAATAATTATGGATATTTTGTAACAAAAATTATCTAAGATTGTCAAGTTTTTTTTGCTATTGGGTATATTAAAACCACTAATTATAGATATATAACGCATTAACTCATTAATTACGGTCAATTAATCGCAGAAAAAATAACAGGAAAAAAAATTATGCTCCCTCACACCCCCAGCCCCCATTCCAGACCACCCAGCATTGAGACCCCCACATTAAAATGCTTCAGTAATTCAGAAAATAATTACTTGTTCGACAAACTACTGAATCATGGGGTGTACTTAGTTTTTCACATATGGCTTCTCTATTTTGCCTTTATTTTTGTTAAATAAATAAATAGTCTGTTGTGTGTTAAAAAAAAATGACAATAATTACCTTTGATGTACTTCTGTTGTTTTTTTAAATCATTTTCCTCATAAAATAAGATTTCATACTCATAGATATGCAGGTTTTTTTTTAAAATTGCAGTGGTCTCATTTTTTTCTGGAGCTATGTGTATATACACATATATATTTAGCGTGCAAGCGATAGAGAAAGGGAGAGAGAGAGAGAGAGACCTCCTAGCATAGGAAATTGAATTAACTTGAGCCTTTATTTATGCATGAACTTTCAGTATAAATCTGCAGTTTCTTTTTACAATAATGAAGGAAATATTGCATTATGCACTGCTGTATTCTCCTAATACAATTACAAAGTAAGCACCAGATAAAATGTGATAATATTTAGGTTATAGTAAGTAAGTATATTTCCAGTAAGAGGAAATATATACACAAAAACTCCCAGGGAGGACATGGGAAACAAGATTGTCAACATAACTAAAAGGTTTACATAAGAAAAAGAAAAATAAGGAAAAGCAAATACAAGGAAGGTGCATGAAAAGGATATACAAAGAAACCAAAAAACAAAACCATAACAAAACCAAATTATATGGCAACATGCCACAGGCGCCTGAGCACGAGCATTGTCCCCAAAGTCTATCCTTTTCCAAAGTGAGCAAACCAGCTCCAGCATTAACAAGCATCAGGCGTAACCGGCTTGCAGGAGCAGCGGCAGACCTCGGAGCTGCCACATGTGAACTTCCAGCTGCAGATGGCAATCAGTCCACAGTCTAGGCTCAGGGCCGTCACAAACCCATAAACTGTGCATTTAAGCTCTTGTGCCAGTTTCGTACATGCTTCTGATTTGCTCCTGAAACTACAAAAGGCTTTGTTCATCTGACTGTCTTTTGACTTTGTAGTTAATAATTAAGACAAACCTAGCAAAACTCAAATATTTTGATAGCGTGTTAGATGTATACAGTCAAAAGAAACACAAATAGAGCTATGTAATGGAGCTAATCAAGGAATTTAATCTCGTCACTGAATCTAGGCAGAAACAATTCAGCAAGTGGTCTCAAATGGTTTCTAACAATGGCCTAAATTGGATTTGACGTCCAAATTGAGCATCAATGATGGATGCTCAAGAACACTGTTTGCTTAGCGAAATGGGCACCCAACTGAAAATGGAACCACGATGCTGCTAAATGGTAGACATCACAAAGCTAAACAAAAAATTTGCAAACAAAAGATAATGCTATTTGTCCTCACCAGTCTCTTCACCAAATTATTTTTGTTTGTATTTATGAATACACACATTTTGGTTCATATACACATGTAGTCAAAGGGCACGGTTTATGTAAATATAATGTGGATCTAAGCACAGGACATATATTAAATAACAAAAACAAAATGTCTGAATACTTATTTTCTCTCCCTGTAGTTCCATTTACAAATCATCCAAGCACATCTAAGTAGAGAAAATAGCCTTTGTTCTATCAGTCTTTCTATCAAAAGACTGATATAATACGTCAGTTGTTTCTGAAAAGTGAAACAGTTTGCAACAAGGAAGTTTCACACTTTAAGCAAATATTGCCACTTCTTGTCCGCATCAATGAATCATCATAATTCTTTCTCTCTCTTATTTACATGGACCTGTTTTTTAAGGCATTTAGTTATAGTTATATTTTAGTTAGATTTACTTTCAGCCACATATGAATGCAAAGTGAAAAAGTAAAGTAAACTAAACCCTTTTATGTGCATATAATCTGTGGCCCAGTGTTGCTGTCTAACTTAAGCCTAATACCACAACATCAGTAATGTGCACAAACTTATCAGTCAGGAACTTTACTGACAGGGTACACTTGTGGGTTCCTGTTGCCTAATGTTGGGCTCAAGTTTAACAGAAATTTCAATGCTTTACTATAGTATATACTATTATACTATTACATTAACTGCCTGACTTGGCAAAAACTCTATATCTGCAGGTGTTAAAATATTTCCCCAAAGCCTAGAGATTTATGCAACACAAAAGCAAATACTTTGGTTTGTCTCCTCAAAGTCATTTGTGTATTTGTTATATATATATATATAGATATGTATATTTTTTTTTTTTTTTTTTTATTT
>JBBPDC010176459.1:0-16403 GCA_037974485.1 Hemigrammopetersius urotaenia | reverse complement strand
GCTTTAATAGAAACCGCATGCAGGTCTATTGCAGATCTAATATCACTCAGCATTCAGAAAGTGGATGTGACTGAAAATCACTGAGAGCAGATCTGAGATCAGCATGAAACACTGGTTTAGAAAAGTGCATGGTGTAGACGAGCTCTTCGGCCAAGCGGTTACTTTAAGTGGGCTGCATTCTCCGGCCTGATTTCTTGACCTTAGAAGGAACAGAAAGTAGCAAAAAATGAGCTGCAAATGTTGCATCTCAGATTTGTCAGAACTGTAGTGTCAGAATCCGAAGGCCTTGGCCGCAACCCTAGACAGCAGGGCTGCCAGGGAAACTCCGCTAAAGCCTGTAGGTTCTGCAGGACTGTAAATGGTGAAACAACTTTTTTCCTCCAGAACCCTGTGCTATCATCCTTCAGACAAATAATACGGTTCAGGGCAGTCTGTCCGTGTTTATCTTCCCTAGCTTCGATTCTTTTGCCTCGGCAGCCCGCCTTCAAGCTGAAATGGGGATCTTCAAAGGGATCTTTAAATCACTCACTTTGCCAGGCAAGGTTTTCTTTTGCTCCTCTTTTGTTCAAAATGCAGTCTTTGACCTTCATTTGTTGTTGCTAAACAATGGCCTTAACCAATTCAAGAGCACTTTTACTTCCATGTAGGACATTTTAAACGTTTTGAACTCCGAGAAGCAGGAAGTGAACCGTGCTACAGAGGTTACACCATCATTTGTATTACAATGGCTGATGGAAGGTCTGTCTTTATCATTTCGACAGAAAATAACTAAGAAAAAGGTTCTTTGCCTAATTAGCTAGCACATTCTCTCACTAATGACTTCTGTCTGCGGTTCGCACTCATGTCCCTGAGTTATGTATGAGGGAGCTGGTGAATGAAAAGGCATTAAAATAGAGGTGACGGAGAGACGGAGGAATTCATTGATTCCCTAACGAATCTTTTCATGGATGGTGTAAAAAATAATGTAGATATGAGTTTGAAAAAGCAGTTTGAAATCTTACAGTGACCCCTAATAGCCACACATGAATGCATTTTTAAATCTACTCTGCCTGGAGAGCAGTGTGTGTGCGAATGGTTCTTTTCCTCAAGGGTACCTCATTGGTGCCACTGGCAGTCCTGAGATTCAAACCCACAGCCGTCCGTTTACAGGAGAGACTCTTTAACCACCAGCTGCCCCAAACCAAACGACCATGCATTGGCTGGGAACTGAACACGGGTCAACTGTTTGGAAGCAGCTCTCCTTTATACTGCCCACACTCCCTCTAGCAGAGATGCTCACTGAGTCCAAGTCTCTGAGCTGCAGTGTTTACAGACGGAGACTCTAAATGGATTTTAGGAGGCAGGGTGTGGCTCACCCCCCTATCTACATCAGAGGAGGTGCTGTGGAAAGGGTCGGCAGCTTTAGGCTCCTTGGGGTCACCCTCAGTGCCAACCGCAAGTCCTCAGAACACGCAGCAGCAAAAAAGCCCGACTCCACTTCCTCAGAGGCCTAAAGAAGGCTGGGGTGTCCACCTCTGTCCTCACCAGCTTCTACAGGCGTGGAGTCTGTCCTCACAGGAAGTGTTGAGTCTTGGACAAGAAGGCTCTGCAGAGGGTTGTGAAAACAAGCAATGCAATTTCTCCCTATAATCCTGTATGAAACCGAACCTTTCTCACCAGTCAATTCTTCCACACTGAACTCCTCCGGCCATGTCTCCCCAAATTACGTCCAAGTTGGAAGTATGGTGTTGTCCAAAATGTACTGGAGCATTAAGATTGACCTTCACTGGAAGTTAGGGGCACCAAACCCTGAAAAACAGGCGTGCCCCAAAACTTTTGTGCAGTAGTGCATGTGTACAGGTCTGTATTTGGGGTGGTCTAGTGGGATACTTGCCTTTGGACTTACCTCTGGCTCTTGGGTTCGATTCCTACCTTCAGCAGCACCACCACTGGGTTCCTCAGCCAGACCCTGAACCCTAAGCTGCTCCAGGGAGACTGCCCCCTGTAGGTAGAGAATGACAGTCGCTTTGGATAAAAGCGTCTGACTGTAATTGTAATGCACCTTTGCTGTAGGTGGAGCTGATCTAATGGACAATGAGTGTAGATCAGGAGATACCAAATGAAGTTGGCATATATCTGAAAGCATGTATAAATCTATAGTTCAGGGCTCCAGATGGCGACTAAAATGGTTCACAATGCGACTAGATTATTCATTTAAAAGTGCACATGTGTCAGGAGCTCGAGAGAGCAGTGAGAGGGTACAAGCCGCAAAAAAAAAGAAACCAAAACTGAACCTTATACTCCAAAATTGTATATACTAAAGACACCGTTCTCTCTGAAACTGTCCAATTCTATTATCCTCCGTCAAGGGATGTTGAGCACAAATGAAATGTAATAATTTATACATCCTAACATGATTGCTTTTCCTGGCTCACACTAGTGTGAAGCGAAAACTTGTCCAGAGTTGTCAGACAGTCTTTACCGCCTCTTTTTTATTTTCCCACAGGAAAGTGTCAATCATGCAGCTCATAATTAGTCCATAATTCATAAGTAGCTCTCTCGGCCTTCCTTCTCTTCTTTACTGACCACCATATGTTGATGCCATATGTCTCGATATTGCAGAATGCTGCATTTTGAAACGTCTCCACAGCTCTGAAGTGTCTTTACTTGGTTAGTCGGGTTTAGGTGATAGTGGTCAGATGGCTGGTACAAATATAAATTGTCTCATTTTTTGGCCAATTTTGACGTCTGCTGACATTTTTCTGCCATGTCATTTTTTTTTTAATGTAAATTGTATTTGGAAAATTACAACTGGCCACATTTATCCCGTGATGCAGAGACTTTTCACAGATCCCGAGGGCTTATTTTGCACTTCATAGCAGAGAAAAAATGTCTACAGCTTCTGTAATCTTGCCCCCCCCCCACCCCCCATGGCTCTCATGTCAGTCTGCCATGTTAACACCACTGATATACAAATAAGACATTTTATACGCAGTCATGTGAGGTTACTTGCTTGCCCCAATTGAACTATGACAGTGGATGTAATGTAAACACTATAAACACAGAGATACAGACATGTGCCATGTTTTTCTGCAACAATACCCAATTTGAGGGTTGAACCCAGACCCAGAAGTATAAATGGACAGTACTAAGCCTTTAGATGCCATGCTTTACAGTTGTAGTGTCTGGAGTTAGACAATAAAATGGAAAGTGATTTGCTACTTTGTTACAAACAGTTTCTGCAATCATACATAAATGAACTAAACTGTATTGTCCATAATTAGTCTTTGTCTTTGCAGATATCACTGACACTCGAAAGTAAACTGCTACATTTTAAGGACAAAAGTATTTGGACAATTATACCAAAAAGGAATTTGACATTGGGTTCAAATCCATAGACTTTAATATGGAGTCAGTGTCCTTTTGCAGCTCTAACAGCTTCCACTCTTCTCTGGAGACTTTCCACCAGATTCTGGAGTTTCTGTGGGAATCTGTCTCCATTTATTCTGTAGCATTTATGAGGTCAGACACTGATGCTGGAGGAGAAGGTCTGGATCACAGTCTCCGTTCCAGTTCATCCCAAAGGTGCTGGATGGGGTTGGGGTCAGGACTCTGTGTGGCCAGTCAAGTTCTTCCACACTGAACTCCTCCAGCCACGTCTCCCCAAATTGTGTCCAAGTTGGAAGTATGGCGTTGTCAGAAATGTCTTGGTCTGCTGGAGCATTAAGATTGACCTTCACTGGAAGTAAGGGGCCCAAACCCTGAAAAAATGTTGTGTCCCAATACTTTTATCCACATAGTGAATGTGTACAGGTCTGTATTTGGGTGGCCTAGTGGGTAGGGTACTTGCCTCTGGATCTTGGGTTCAAATCCTTCCTTGCTGAAGGGATTCCCAAATGTACCAGTCCGGCCCAAATTTACAGTCCAGCCCTGAATATCACTATAGTGGCTAGGATCTAAAATCCCTGAAACAGAACTGTCTTACAGTTTGTAACAAAACAAATGATGGTTGTCGATTCCAAACTGTGGCCCAAACTGATTGATCAAATATACACTGACTGCTTGCCCTCGTGTTGACTGTCGGAAAACACGCTCAGCTCCACCTTGACTGTCCCCTCAGAAGGAATCATTAAACCTCCACTGTGTTTTAATGACAGCGAGTGGTAGCTTTGACCGTATGATGCCGGATTAGCATCTGTTAGCAAACTAGCACCGCACACATCACAGGACAGCTTTGTTTGGCCGATTTATTATATTAATAAATCCTGTATTATAGCGCTTACGTTTAGCCAACACGTTGTTTGGAGGCTGACTTGAACACAGGAATGCATAGCTTTGCTAGCTTAGCCTGTCTTAGCTAAGGTTTGGGATGTTAAAATGGCCAAATATGTTCAAAACAAGCGTTCAGCCTTTTACTTCGACAACAATTTAGTCCGTGTCAGGGTTTCTCGTTTCGTTTGAACTCTCTTTAGGGTCATTCCGGAATTGGAGGACATTTGATGTCCCACCCATGACATTTAAACTATCTCCAAAATACATCATCATGAAGTTCTGTGTAAGTTTCACTAGTCCTTAGACCAAATCCAAATCAACTGCGAGAAATAATGTTTTGAAAATATTTTTAAAAATACCAAATAAGTCAGGAGTTCCCCCTAATACGCCATTTTCCCTTTGTCCCAGTCCCTTGGTGGCCAAATTGAATATCAGATAAAACTGTTAAATTTACATATAAATCTAATTTCCTTTATATTATATTGTTCACAGATGTCTGTTGTAGATGTGGAAAGCAAGTTTCTTATCAAGACAATATTTTAAATCAGTATTATTATGAAAGGAATCTATGTCCCACACTTTGGCTTCAACCCTGTTACCTTAAGCTCTTTAGCACGATAGAAGAAGAAGAAAGTTGTGGGTCACATGACACACTGGAATTTACATCATCAAACCCTTTCCTAGCAGCGCGGGTAGAGCGCAGGTCTGTCCTCTCTTCTATTCTTCATATTCTTATAACATTCTCAGCCTTGCTTTAATGTCTCAATCTACCTCATGCAGCCCTGTTATGTATATTTCCAGATTAATATAAATACTTTAAAAAAAGTTTGTACTTATTTACATGCTAAAAGTGCTAACAGTTAGCCAAACAGCTAGGCTCTTGTTTTGAGAAGAAGCTAAATTAGCATAGATTCGCATCCCTGTTACTGTCACGGTCTGGCCAGTGGCGGACTAGCGCCACTGCTTTTGCTTTTCGGTTTACCCCTGTTGTGTTTCTTTTGGTTTCTCCCTGTGTGTGTGTCATCTGTATTCTGTTGCCTTGTTTACCTTGGTTCTGTCTGTGTCACGTTGTTTAGGTTCCCCGTGTCTGTATCTGTGGTTCCGGTTCCCCTTGCGTGTCCTGTTGTTAGTATCCTTAGAAGCTCTTGTATGGCCCCCGTGCCTTTTGTTTTGACTCTTGTGAATAAAGAACAAACAGCATGACTTCAAGTCCTCCAGTCCGTTTTCTCCCTAGAGGCAGTTCAGGGTCCTGGGGATTCCTCCCCGGGCATCCTGACAGTTACTGTTATGATACATTATCAGCTCTCTGGTTGTTGGTAACAGGGTTGTACCAATTATAGCAAACAATAAATAAAACATGTAATTAAAAAAATGTCTTTGATGCCGAGCCAATCGAGTTTCTGATAGTTTATAACCAAGTACACATGTGTACATAACAAAAACTATAAAATATAAAGGTTTTTTTCCCAAAATTCTAAAGTCCAAATGTCCTCCAAATCTGCAATGACCCTCATATTACTTCAGTAAATGTATAGAAATCAGCATTCTACATATCTATTGATATTGACAGGAAAAGAAAGGAGGGGCCTGTTGATCTTACCTGGTGGGTAGGGGTGCCTCAACTTACACTAAAATGCCATTGGATACACCCTGGATTTTCTCTGTCTCTGTTATGACCTGGTCTAGGGTCAGGCTGTGGGATAATTAGAGTGGGCTCTTTTCCCAGACATGCTGCCAAAATCAAGCCCCAGACAATTTCAGTTTCAAAGAAAAACCAGCTCAGGTTTAGTTATTTTCTTCACCGCCTCAGTAGCAAGATATTAGGCAACACAGTTGGGAGAGGCTAGCTTCAGATGAGCCTGTGCCAAAATAATAAACAAAACAACTAACTAAACCTGAAAAATGAAAAGAAACAAAGATACAAGATCGACTCTCACTCCCTACGCAAAAACAGGAGAAACATTGTCAAAAGACAAGGCACTCGCCCACTACTTTTCACAAAGTTTCAAAACATTGCAAAGCTCCTGTTAATTTAACAAAGCCAAAACTGTTAACTGAAGAGTGCAGGGCTGGCCCTGAATGCCTCACAGTTGTTTTGTTGCCCTCTGAGGAATACCCCCATGTAGACTTGTGATGCTATGCACCACACACCACCATCCATCCATTATCAGAGCTGCTTATCCTTAACCAAGGTTGCAGGGGGTGCTGGAGCCTATCCCAGCAATCAGAGAGCAAAAGGCGGAGAAACATCCTGTGCAGGTCATTAGTCCATCACAGGGAAGACTCACAGACAAAGGCAGTCATGCACAGACTCTCACCTAGGGGTAATTTAGCCTCTTCGATTCACCTGACATGCATGTCTTTATACTGTGGGAAGAAACCGAAGCTCCTGGCAGAAACCCAGACAGACACAGGGAAAACAGGCAAACTCCACAGTAAAGATCCTCCGCTGCTCCAATCCAATCTTGCTGTGAGACTCTTCGCCAAAAAGATTAGGTTAGATGCATTTGTATGAGAAAACGCTCATTGTGATTGTGTGTTTGGAGACACTCAAAAAAGTAAAGTCTTCTTTAAATCGCACTCTTCTGATTCAAAGGGGGGGGGGGGGGGGGGGTTGGGCAGGGAGTAGGAATTTGCATGCTCTTACTGAGCCATTTATGGGTAAGATCGGCTCAATGTGTAGCAGCATTCACAGGCGGATTTAAATTGCAGCAAACAGTGACACACATCTTTTTTTATAACTGAGCTAAGGTCTGTTTTTGAGTGTGTGTTTTGTGCCATGTTGGTTTCTTTGCATTTAGGTTCCCTGGTCCCTTCAATGATGTCACAGACTCTCTCTCCAACACACAGTTTAAAGGTAACTTGACCATTCCTTTCTTTCCCCATATATTACAGAGGTCTCTTGACCATTTTTAAATGATCAACACTCCGCCTCAGATCACATTGTTACACAAAGGCACACAACTACGGAGCATAATGAACGTTTTGGGGTTGGAACAGTTCCAAAATTCCACAAAGGTTCATAGAAAACTGCTAAGAGTATTTACGCTCCAGTTTGTCATTCAAAACAAGTCACATTAAAGCTGTGGAGGTTTTACAAACAGTATGGCACAATGCAGACTTTGACAAAGTCCGTGCAAAGGCCCACGAAAAAGAACATGGGAGACTTTCAATTACAGAACTATGCATATATACTGCATGTGTGAGGGTGGGCTGGTTGGTCAAGACCAGAATGCATTCAACACTTTTTTTGAAAAGGTTATCACTGTCAGCGTATTCTCAGCTAACTTTCCTGGGTTAACTGAAGTTAGAGAATGATTTCATGAATCGATGACATCAAACTGGCCCTTACATAAGTTTCTATCCAAGCTTTGTTCTGATGTAAGACTCTTTAAAATAAACCTGAACCCGGATCATCCATCAATCCTCTCAAAATATCCCCACTCTGCCTCGATAGGCTAAAAATACAGAAGAATAGTTCATTTCAGCGAGGACCAAGATATCAGGGTTCTACTAATGTAATTCAAGTCACAGACTGTCATGCAAAAATGATATTTAAGCTGTGGAAATGTGCAAGGAGCCATGGAAACAGTGTGCCAACTTATTATTTGCTTTAATGATATCAGAGCGAAGTACAATCCTGGTGAATGCATAGCAGGAGACTCTGTATGTGTGGATGGTCATATACTGAGGAGGTCAAGGCTTGAAAATGTCATTATTATAAAATTATTATTATTATTATTATAATAAAATAACATTATTATATAAACTGGTTAAATAAAGTTAGAGAATGAGCTTATATCTGCTGTGTCATGTTCTGATTTAAGGCTGTCTGGAGTCTAAATTTGAACTTCTGAAATACCATCTGTACCAACATGCAAGTGTGTGGATGCACATATGCTGAAACGGTTAGGTCACAACCAGGTCATTACTGCTAGAGAAAACTATATTCTAAACTATTTTATCTAGTTACAGAATTGGTGCATGAATGAATATGTGTGCCTCAGCCTTAACAACTGTTGTTAACAGTAGAAGATCTCATTCCTTTGTAGTGCTGTCTGTCGGAAAGGTCTAGTAAGACACTGCCCTGTTGGCATTAAACAGTGAGAAGTTGCAATTTAGTACCATAGCGCCCATAACATCAAAGGGGTGGTCGCGCCTGTGTGCCTCATTTGCATTTATAGGAGTTTCCTTCTCTTCGGGAGGTTATGAGTTCAAGCCCTGGAGTTGCAACAGAGTTCTGTAGCAAAGAGTTCAATTGATCTTCCTCTCTCTGTGTGGGTAGGAGAACCCCCCTCATAGGCCAACACAGCTGTCCTTTTGCATTTGTAACAGAATTGCCGGTTACTACTCTTTTAAAGCGTGATGTGTTGTGTTGGAGCTTCACATGGCTTATTGGAAGCATGTGGTATCTTCTACCCTTCCAGCTTTGTGTGATTGGAGTCCTAGCTAATGAATGGAACTGTGGAAAGCGTCCTTTTGCCACAAGTGAACACACCACAGCGCAGAGTGTGAACAATGTGACAATCTCTCTCTGCATTTAATCCATTCACCATGTGAGGCAGTGGATAGCCTTGCTCAAGGTGCTACAACCTTCAGATCACAGGGGCAACACTAGTCCACCAGGTGCCCCCCTACCTTGGGGGAAAATGCATGAATATAATCTCATCCAATTAAGCACATTAAATATTAATTTGATTACTATGCACCCTATAACATCTGTGAAAAGCTCATAACATTTTTGCAACTGCTATTTTTTCAGAGACAGAAGCTCGTTTCTCCAACATGAAAACAGCAACTTACTGTATCTCAAATCTTGGATTAAAGTAAACCTTGCATAAACATGACAAAGGAATGTTTTTGGACTGGCATATCTGATTTGAACGGGGAAAATGAACAAATTCAGCAAAAAAAATCCACAAGAAAATTTTTTTCAGATCTATGGACATGGAGATGCCAGTCTTATAGGATTTCAGGTGTTTTTTTTCTTTCTTGACATCAGAATGTGTGTTATCCAATTCTAATGTTATAATGCTTGTCTCTAATGTAATGTTGGCTCATGCACTTGTTACTAACTTGGCTAGTTTGACCTAAGGGGTCGAATGGGTCCCCATTCTGATGAGGCAATTCAGATTGGGTCACTGACGTCTGAACAGAACTAAAAATCAGATTTTAGAAAGTAATCTGATTTGCTCTGCAGTGTGAACAGGTTTTTCAAATTATTTATAATACTACATAATATATTCGTCTGATAATAATGTCAATATATTGAGGAAAGACAGGGGTTTATATTACACTGGACATGTAAAGTTGGTAAATTAACATTGTGTCACGACTGCGGGGGTGAACCCGCTGTCGTGATTTACCCCAGAGATCATACACAGGCAGGCAGGCATCCATTGCTGTGTTACTTTTATTAAACGAAAACAAAACAAGAACAAAAACCTGGCACAAGGGCCGCTAGGACAGGAACAGGAACATGAAACGTGAACAGGAGAAATGAGGCGATGTGAGGCGATGGACAGATAACGTGCTCAAACACAAACAGGACTTAAATACAGAACACAATCAGGGAACACACACAAGACCACTGAAAAACCAAACCCCGGGACCCCGAGCAAACATGAACATTCAAAATAAGAGTCCCAAAACACAAACGAAAAGCAGTGGTTCTTAACGGCCACCGACCGAACCGTGACACGTTGTTCATTTGCAGGACTGTTTTCAGTAGATAGCCCATTAACCTACACACCCTTAACAGCACAAACTGTACAGTATACTGTCAGTAATGTGGGCTAAAATAAATCTGAATTGCAATCCAACAACAAACTATCTCACCAAATCTATTTGTTCTAAAATACACAAAAGATGGTTTGCTCAAGTCTTTCTTTGCAAGGATATTTACTGTGGCTAATTGTTTCAGTCATTTGGGCTGTCTTGCCAAACTAAGGCGCTATATTGTTCAATTTTTAAATCGAACAATATTTATGAAGCGAGTCCTTGAACTTCCACAGAAGGGAGAAAAAAAAATCAGCCGTCTTACAAAGAGTTCGCGATCGTCAGAACATCCACTGTTCAAAGCTTTTGTAATCACCTTGATCGTCCGAATGCATTAGGTGTCGGAGGGAGAAAGGAGCGGCAAGCGTTTGTTTGTTTGTGTGATTGTCTGGAGTTTTGACAGCAAGACGGCGTTCCTGATAGAAAGTGCTGATTCTTGGAAGCAGGCTGCCCGCAGCGCGAGGCGAAACCTTCCGCTTTTAATTTTATTCCTGCATTAATTGGTTCCTTTCATCTGCTGGCTCTCATTGTGCGCCGCTCTAATGAATGACGGTGATGGCGGTGGCAGCAGACACGGGCTTACAGATATACGGCTCTCAGCCCAGGCCTTCTGATACAGTAGACAAGCCTAATGAGTGAGAATTAAACGTCAATAGGCAAGAAAAGGGCTATGACAACTGTTCAATAAGCCGCACTTCGCCAGCTGACCCAGCTGTGTGTTGGAGTAAATGGCGAACGCGCCGTGAAGGTTTTGCAGATGGAGTCTCCACTAGCAATTTCTAATTAATAGACTTAATTAATTGCCAACAGGAGTTAAAAGATGGGCATGGCTCACAGATCTGAAACAAAGAAACAGCATAAAGTGGTTACTTAGGAAATTTGTTGCCGTTTGTAAGACCATTTGTGTTTACTTCTGAAACATTCTATAATGTAGCCTTAGGCAGTATGAGACACTCATTACCCAATAGATTAAAATACTCATAAGCTCACTGTAATGTAGGATGACAGACAGACAGACAGACAGACAGACAGATATACTGATAGATAGACAGACAGACAGACAGACAGACAGACAGATAGATAGACAGACAGATAGACAGACTGATTGATTGACTGATTGGCTGATTGATTGATTGATTGATTGATTGATTGATTGATTGACTGACTGATTGATTGACTGATTGACTGATTGACTGATTGATTGATTGATTGATTGACTGATTGACTGATTGATTGATTGATTGATTGATTGATTGTCGAGTGGACTCCAGATGTTTACCTTAATGGTCAGATGAAAGATAAATCAGTTTGGAATCATGACTTCCAGATGTTTGCATGTTTGTTTTCGAGACCCCATGATTCTAAAATGCTTTAGCAAATCTCCAACTTAAGATCCTTGAACATCCTTTAGCATCTAACCATCCTCATTATTATGCATGGGGGGTAAGACTTTCCCCTGACAGGTTCACGACAGCCCTGGCTCTTTTTAACATCTTAATTATTGCCCTGATAGTGAATTTTTATTTTCCTTTTTATTTATTTTTTATCTTTTTCTGTGTTCTAATGTAGTTAATTAGAGGATAGATTTTTGCGAGACTGGGGTAGTTGATCAAAGACATGTTTGGTGCAATATTCTTTTAGAGACCTTGTAACTCAAACAGAAGAGATTTTTGAGATTACAAGTCGGCGCAATAGAGACCCTTTTCAGAAACACCATTAATAAATAATAGGTAAAATGAGAGCACAGACAGACTCACCTGGGGGTGAACAACACAATGACAACTCCAGACCAGAGAAGAAACTAAGAAATGGGGGCATTAAATTCACCCCAACTGAGGCGGATGGTTGGAGTGAAGTGACAGTGACAGTAAACTGAGGACTGGAATTGTTTGAATAAACTCAAGTTTGGTTTCTATAATGATGTAAAACTTCTCGCATACTACTATCATGTCCAGCATGAAGAAAGCTCTGAACAGATGTCCCTATGAACTGACCTGATCGGGTTATTTGTCATCTTTATTATTCCATGGAAGCCATTACATTGTCTTTTCTTGACCCAGCTAATGTCACTCCATATTGATTAATGGGGTTGTGACACACAGTCATTTCCTCCATCACTCAATGTTTTCAAAAATAATTGCCACCTCAAAAGAGTCATCCTGCTTTTAAATCTGCTACATTTCTGAATAGTTCTTGACTGGGACATTCTGTTACAAAGGCAAAAGGTCTTTATAACTTTAGTAAGGTTCCTCACACTTGCATGTACAACTAAAAATAATTGATGAGTCCTTTTAGGAACCAAAAGTGGTTCTTATATGGCATCGCTCCCAAAAACCTTTTCAGTACCTTTATTTTCCTGTAGTCTCAACGAGCCTAGAAATAAATCACTCTAAAACTCTCTCTATTACTTTAAATACACAATAACGATCTCCTGGTTTTACTTTTCTTTTTGATCTGATGTGACACGGGACATTGTAGCGGCACTAACTGAGGCGAGGCACAAGACGCGTGTTCCATGGTGTCACGTCGCCCTGTGTTTCCCCAAAGAGTACACAAAGGCAGGCAGGCGTCCATGACTTTGGTTTCTGTTTATTTGTATCAAACAGAACATAAAGTGGCTCCTGGGCCAAACTGGCTTGACGTTCAAAACAAAAGGCAACACTAAACGGTGGACCGACAACCAAGGTCCACATAACTAGAACTTAAATACATCACACCGAACACAATGAACCAATAACAGAACATAATCACTTAATCCTGAGTACCCCGCAGCTGGACACAATCCTCAGGCCAGGTGTACTCAGGATGTCAACATAAGAGTCCCCAAACTAAATAATCCCCCAGCGCCTCCCGGTGGTCGCAGGCGAGACATTACACATGGATGTTTTTTATTACAAAAAGACACAGATTCTACACAAAATACAAAATATACGAGGACCTTTAACCACAAAGCATATCTAATACAGAAGACACATAATGGCGAAGGTTGACCAGCAACTAAAACATCACCTCTTAAAACTTAAACACTCGGACACAAACCAATCACTAAACATGATCACTTTAACTAAAACACAAGACAGCTGAAAAGTGACTCAAGACACAAACATACACCAATTCAATATAAGAGTCTCATACATAAACTTAACACAACAGCGGCCTCTACAGGCCGCTTGCAGAATCATTACAAACTCATTATGACTACAACACAGATATCCCTAATTTATAACTATTATTACCCAAAATGAACTTCCACAAGTCTATAGAGTCAAATGCAGAAAATGGTAAAACAGTGGAAAATCTGAAAAAGTTTTCTTCGGGAACTCAATCAGATCCCGAGGCCCAGCATGCACCTCACCAAGCCAATTTTTTTTACAAAAAAACCTTAAGTCTCAGGTACCAGACAATTTATTTTAAACCATTTTAGATAATAGCATCCCATGAGGTAAGAGAAGAGAATGTGAGCAGCTAACATTGTTTTGTTTTGACGATATGATACGTTTTACACAAAGAATAATATATAAACTTAATTTGACTGAGCTACAGAGCTACATCTAGGGCCATAGGTTTGTCATAGTGTGGGCAGAGAATGCTTTGACTGCAGTATGCACTCACAATAAACCTGAAATTTGTGTTAATTTAACTAAAACTAACCACACAAACTGGATACTGTGGGATGTTTTGTGCCTCCCTCCCTCAAAGCCATATGCCTATTTGTAACATGTATAAGGCCCATAAACTGTGCATTAATCTGTGTACACCAGATTTGGACCTAGCTGTTGGGCAGAATGCATATGATTTGCACATGACAATAACAGCAAAGGCTCTGGATCCCACCAAGAAGCAGCTTACAATAGAAGCACTGTAATTTCACCAAGATTAGATACACATGCTTAGCATTACTTAAAAACTACCAGAGTACCAGAGTCAACTCATGACAGTGGCTGTTCCAGCTTAACAACTTCAAACTTACTTTGTGAAGATTTTGTTACTGTGTACTCATTATTAACTGCTACTGAAGTGCCTGCATCCCTAAGGGATATTCATTTGTGTGACCCATTATAGCAAAACTGCCTCAAAACACACTACCCATTAAAAGTTTGCAGACATGATTTAAATACAATAAAAAATAAAATAAAAAAAGAGATACACATTCCAGGTCCATTTCAAGGAAAGAAAGTCACAAATAAAATTTTCTGAATGCGTTTATGAATGTGTTACCCCTGTTTTACACTGGATGCGTGTCCGCTGCGGTGCGACTGCGGTGCGGTGCGACTGCGGTGCGGTGCGACTGCGGTGCGGTGCGACTGCGGTGCATTTCCATTCCGTTCGAAGCCATGCGCCAATTCGCACCGGACGCTTTTGTGTTCCATTTCTGATCCGGCGCACTGTTGGTTTGCGAGATCACATGATCACGGGAGAATTGTAAGATCACGCGGGATAACGCGATAACAACCGCGGGTAAACTCTCAAACCAGCGGCGCTTGTTTTGCTGATTTGTTTTGCTGATTTCTGCACTACTAACATTATTAGTAGATTCCTAGTTAACTTTGTCCTTGCTGTTGCTCAGCTTTAATTGTGTTTAATGTGTTTAGCATCGTGATGCATTGCTGAGTTTAATGTTGTGTTTGTCAGACTTTATTGTGTTGTAATAAAGAAAACAATGCATTTAAACTCCACTATTGAATGACATTGATTCATTTTGTGGTGTTTTCTGTTTAAATACACTGGTCAACAATATGTGGGTCATAGATATGATTTTATAATTATATAGTATAAATCCATGTTGTGAAGGGGTCGTCTAGAGTTGGCGCATGCGCTCTGTGTTACGCTCTTGATCCGTATCCGTCAAAAATAGATTTGATGCGCATCGCGACGAACTGCCGGACATGTGACGGAACAGGAACCCAACGCATCGGATCTGGTGTAAACTGATGCATTGACTTTATTGGCGGCGATTAGCTGCGGCTGCCGTGTCAGAGACGAACCGCAACGCAGTCGCATCCAGTGTAAAATAGGGGTTACAGGCAGTAATTTACAATCATGAAAATAAAAGCCCAGCAGTCAGATTCTGCTATAGTAGAATGTAGAGACAAAAGATATATGCATTAATCAAATGGGGAGCAAAGAGCTTCACATGGTATTAATCCACACTTTAGGGAAACTTCCCCTAAATATGTTCTCCATATTTGAAATAAAAGGACCCCAAACATTACAGAACTTGTCACTGGACCCTTAAGTTGTGTCCAGTTTTATTAAAACGTTGCAGCCAGGAACTATTTAACAAAGGTTGGTGAAAAAGCCATTTTGCAAATGAACAACTTTAAACACCTAATTGTGTCAAGATAAGGGCCTCCAGGAATAGGCTCGAGTACATCAGAGAGGAACCTTTGTGGCCTTCTTTGCAAGAGAAAAAATACATTATCTGTTATTTGTTGCTTATTTTAATAGAAACATATTTTTTATTTAAACTAAGCAGGTTCTGCAGTGCTACTCTTATTTAATTGGTTGGAAACAAAAGCTGTAAACTGTTGAATCCCTCAATGTTAAACGAATCAATCAGGGTTTCGTTTTTTGTCGTATCTACGTTTACAGCATGAAATTGTTCTCGACATTTAACCCATTCACCTAGTGAAGCATCGGGTGTGTGGGGGGATGGTACCTTGCAGTAGTGGTGCCACTTGAAGTCCTGGAATTCAAACCCAGGACCTTCTGCTTGCAGAGGTAAATCCCTAACCACCAGACCAACAGCCACCACTAAGATAGAGCATGCATGTTTTCCCACTGGTTGTGGGTTTAAGCCTTCAGGTTAAGCCCTTTAGGCACTGGTTTGAGGTCTTACCCTGTCAGATTAACTACCAACATAATTAGGAATTGACAGAAGAATCGACATTTTGATTTCCAATGGCTGAGACCGGTTTCTCTAGGCCAGGGGTTGGCAAATCTGGGCCTGGAGGGTCGGTGTCCAGCACAGTTTGATGGTTTTCCTCCTCAAACACATTCACTAAACCTGACAATTAACTGGTGAGGTGAACCAGGAGTTTCTGAGCAGGGAAATCACCATGACTCCCCAGGACTGGAGTTGCCCACCCCGGCTCTAGGCCTTCTGGAGGAAATAGCCGGCCTCTGTTAAACAATAAACATCTGCTGCTCTCTGCCAGGACTCTTTACTGAAGAAGACACTCTAAAAATGCTACACACAAAGTAAAATAGATGGGCAATGCTATTAGCTTTTTGCTAAAGTACTACTACAATTCATTAGGGGTGCTAGCAGAACATAGCATTATGCTCTTGGACATTGTGAAAGTGACCATCTGTCATACGTGAACACACCACAGCACACAGTGTGAACAGCACGAAATTCAACCTCTGCATTT
>JBBPDC010176448.1:0-16403 GCA_037974485.1 Hemigrammopetersius urotaenia | reverse complement strand
ATAATAATAATAATAATAATAATAATAATAATAATAATGATAATAATAATAATAATGATAATAATAATAATAATAATGATAATAATGATAATTATAATGATAATAATAATAATAATAATAATAATAATGATAATAATAATGATAATAATAATGATAATAATGATAATGATAATGATAATAATAATAATGATAATAATAATAATGATAATAATGATGATGATAATAATAATAATAATAATGATAATAATAATGATAATAATAATAGTAATAATAATAATAATAATAATAATAATGATAATGATAATAATAATAACAATAATAATAATAATATTAGGGCTCAATAATAGGCTAGCAGTAGTATATTTTACATTTTTAATAAGATCGGAATAGAGCTGAAGTTCTGAGATTGGAGGTCAGTAGTGTGTACTGAAGGGTCTCATTCGCTAACAGTAGCTGAAACAGGTCTGAGATCAGCGGAGAAAACCCATCTCTTTAATAGATAAAGAAGCCAAAACTCTGAAGCTGGATATTCAGGACAGTGGCTTCTTTTTGAATACATGGCCAAAAAATCAGAGGTCATTTCCATGTTCCACTGTTAAAAGCACAGTAGCTGGGTTCCAGTTCTGGAGTGTTTGACATTAAGAGTGTCCTCCTCTGCCTTTGGGTGCACTTGCACCTGCAGCCAACTACAGTTGAGTGAATTCTTTACTCTTTGAGGTGAATCTGAGCACCAGAGTGAAACTAGAACGGTGTGTTGATCATTATCACACTCACAGCTTTAGTAGTAGTTGCTTAAAAAGCTATTTCTTTTGGTATTAAGCTGATCTCCACAGAAGGAGCGTGTTTGCCCAGTTTTAGAGAAGGCTGTAGACGTTTCTGACACTGTTGGAGTGCAGAGAAGGTGAGATAAAGTAGGAGAGATGGAAGGCATCAGCTCATGCTCAACAGAAAAAACTTTGTTCTGGATACTTTGTTAAACCAAATGTAACGCAAGAAGACGACGGAGCAGAAAAGGGTAGTTCTCATATCAGCCAATAATTTCAACCTGAAAGAAGACAGGATTCCTTTAGAAATCTTAGAAATGTGGCTTTTATTGGCAGCATGTGGACGACATGAAGCAGTAACCTTCACTGGCTGCTCTGGGACAGTAACGCTAACAGGTCCAGTTTCCTGAACAGGCTGTTTGAGCGCCGGAAGAGGACAGATTTCCTGTCCCTGGATGGAGATCGGAAGAGGCAGAAGTATTTGTTTATTCTAAAAAAGTCAGAGCTCTTGTCCTTTCTCTCTTTCTCTCTTGTTTTCAGAGGTTCTGTCTCTTATTGTCTCTGGCATTCGCTCTCTTCACTAACATTCCGTGTCTGTACTTCTTTTCTGTAGTTGGTAGATGCATTTGCATCAGAACTTGATCAGTTCGAGCAGGAAATGGTTTATACAGCGTCACAGAGACACACCAGGGAGCCTGAGGTCCCTCTCTACCCAGAGTGAGTAAAAACACCGCTTTCTTTCACTCTTTTTACTAGTATATTACTGTAATAACACTATACACACACACACACACACACACACACACACACACATATATACATATATGACGCATGAGAAGTAGCCGAGTATGCTTTATTAAGCTAAACGAAGGTGAACTGAGTGCATTTATAAGCAGAAAAGGGGAATTACTGAACTACTGAAAAGATTTGTCACCACAGTTTCAGCAGTTTATACTCATGTGCCATTTAAATCATATGTTTAACCTTTATCCCAGTTAAAGTTCTGTCTTTTAAACTGTGCGTCAGAGAAATGACAGCTTTACATTTGACTTGTGTGTCTCTCTCTCTCCCTCTCTTGCAGGGTGGAGGGAGAAGTGAGTGGAGTTTACCTGCAGTCCCCTCCGACAGACACTTGTGTGAGCACCTGTGTAATGAGTGTGCTGGACAGGCTCACCCTCACACACCCCATCTGGTTACTTCTGTCTATTACAGAGCAGGAGGCCACCAACATCCTACTGCAGCAACCAGCAGGGGTGAGAGCAGGAGTTCTGTGTGTGCGACCTGATCTCACGACCTTTTGTGCAGCCGTCACGATAAACAGTGTCATGAAAATGCGTTCCGCGGTCAAACGTTACGGTCGTTTCCTGCCAGGACAGCGCCTCACTTCACTACTCTGTGTGATTTAATGCACGCTGCGTAGCATAGCCAGTATCTGCCCTAACTGGTGACTTTCAGGGTTAGGGTTAGGGACTTTCCCCGTCTCACTGCATTTCAACCCGTTTCAACCGCTTTGCAAACAAAAACGATAAGAAACTCATTATTTCTCTCCTGCTGTCCCTCAGTCATCAGTAACCGCGGACACTGGCAGTTACACAGTGCGCATTAAAATACAGCCATCACCAGAACTTGTGACCGGGTTGTGTTCACAGTTTCCAGCAGTATATCATTTATATTCATTTATATTATAAGGCATATAATTAATTAACATTAGCTAAGAGTAAGAAAATAAAAAATCTTAAAAGCAGTCTATGTGGTGCATATGGGCTCACCTCCAGGGGGGGGCGCCAAAACAAGGGAGGGGCAGAAAAATATCATTGGCTTTTATGTTTTAAAACTGTTCTTGTGCTATTAAATTATGACTATGCTCTAAATATGCTGTAATCGACAGTCCAGTGCAGACAGGCGTATACAGTTAAAGTGCATGGTGTGCTGTGAGTAGTGTACTGCAGAGCAGAGTTGCGGTTATGGATGGTGACGTTAGCGTTTCCCCCCTTGGTGGAGTTAAACAGTCTTATGGCGTGGGGGAGGACCGACCTCCTGTCCGTCAGTGGAGCTGGGCTGTCGCTGAAGCTGCTCGTCTGTCTACGGATGATGTCGTGCAGGGGATGCAGTGGGTTGTCCATGATTGACAGGAGCCTGTTCAGCGTATGTCTCTCTGCCGTGAATGACTCTGTCTAGCTCTGTGCCGACAGCACAGACCGCCTTCTTCACCATTTTGTCCAGTCGTGAGGTTTTCTTCTTCCTGAGGCCACCCCACAGCAAACCACTGCAGAGAAGAGAGTGTTTTCTACAACAGTCTGATAAAACATCTGCAGTAGTTTTTTGCAGATGTTGAAAGAAGCCAGACTTCTGAGGAAGTAAATGCGGTTCTGTCTTTTCTGCACAAACGCATCTGTGTTGGCAGTCTAGTCCCGTTTGTTATCCAGTTACACTCCCAGGTGTGTGTAGGTCTGGTGGTGTGTGTATGTAATGCATGTACATCTGAACACTGTTAGATAAGTACAGTTAGGGGTGGGCGATACGATGATATGAGGTTGTGAAGACGATCTATGTATATCAGGGTTCGGCGACCCGCGGCTCCGGAGCTGCATGTGCCTTTTTCATCCTTATGTTGCAGCTCCCTCTGGGTTTTAAAAATAAATAATAATTTAACACTAGAACAGCAGCTAACTGGCTATACACACTAGCCTAGTTTTAATACATAGCCTAAAAGTAAAAAAACAATATATGCAGTGTTCTCTTCACTTTAGATGTTAAAAAGAATGTGCAGCTTCCGGTGTTTTCTCTTTTGAGGAAACTGGGTCCATTCTATCTATCTATTGTGGTTCTGATAAACGATGCTGGAAAAACATGTTCCTAAGGTGATGGTTTTTTATAATCACATTTTAGACACAGAATTGCACTTTATGTTAAAATAACTGATGAATAAGTCAGTCATTGTTGAAGAATTGCACAAGTTGCTATTTTTATTGTTTACCATTTTAAAAGTTTTGTTCTCGTTTATTTGTCGTAACATTAAGTATTTATTTCGCTTTGAATATGTCATAAATGCTGTTTAGTTCTTTATGACTATATTTTTTACAAAGGAAAATAGTTTGGTTCTACTGTTCAGTAACTTGCAGAACAGTGAAAAAATACCATGATAAAATTAAAAGTGTGATTTAAGTGTAAAAAAATCGTGATATCTTTGCCATATCACCCAGCCCTCAGTACAGCTATGGGAGGTGCTTGTGTTATCCTGCGACTCCTGTTTGTGAACTCTGTCCCCTTTAGGTGTTTTTGGTGCGAAGATCAGCTACGCTTCAGCGGAAGGTGCTCTCTATTCGTGTGAATAGCTCCCTCATCGTCCACTACCCTGTAAAGGAGAGCCTATACAGTACGCACCGCCTGCCGTTCTATTTAGTGTTCTTAAAACCATAGCATGATTCTTCCAGCTTTGACTGTATCTGTGCATATGCCATCATTTTCTGCACTCTTTCTTTAATAAGCAGAGCTGCAGGGTATGTTAAGGGTGGAGGACACAGGTGGAGAATGGTACAGAAGGGTAAAGAGAGAGAGAGAAAACGAAAGAGAGAGAGAAAGAAAGAGAGAGAAAGAAAGAAAGAGACAGAAAGAGAGAAAGAAAGAGAAAGAGAGAAAGAAAGAAAGAGAGAGAGAGAGGAAGAAAGAAAGAGAGAGAGAGAGAGAGCGAGGAAGAAAGAAAGAAAGAGAGAGAGACAGAAAGAGAGAAAGAGAGACAGAGAGAGACAGAGAGAGAGAGAGACAGAAAGAGAGAAAGAAAGAGAGAGAGAGAGAGAGAGAGAGAGAGAGAGAGAGAGAAAGAGAGAGAAAGAGAAAGAGAGAGAAAGAGAAAGAGAGAGAAAGAAAGAGAGAGAGAGAGAGAAAATCCTAAATAATTAGGGTGACTTTTGTACGCGTAAATCTGCTTTAAAGTGAAAATGTTGGTAGAATGAACTCTCAGAGAGATGTCTAGGGTTTTGTTCATGATGTGCTGATATGTCGTGTTCCAGCATTCTCTTTGGAACATTCCGGACTCAGCTTTGCGGATCTTTTTCGTCTCGTGGCGTTCTACTGCATCAGCAGGTAAAACTCAACAGCGTCTTGTAACGTCAGACACTACCTGACATGCAGTGCTCCCCATGTCTGTGCACACACAGTCTTGTTCGATGCTCATGTTTCAGGTTATTTCTTTGTCACATGCAGAGTCATACAAGTACAACACACGGCGTGAGGCGCCCGGGAGCAGCGTGGGGCGACCGTGCCTTGCTCAAGGGTAGCTCAGCCGTGACACTAGCAGTGTCCCAACCCTCTGACAGACATCCAGCTGCCATTCCATTGTTTTAAATGATGTATTTGGACTGTTCACTTGAAATGAGCTACTGATGTTGATACTGATATTTTAAAGATTTAAAGAATTAAGACAAAACAAGTAAGAGCACAGATACAAATATTAGGTGGCCCTCTATCATACTCTTTCCCATACACTTCACATTTCTATTCACAGCAGTGTTCACAGCAAATAAGTGAATACATTAACAACAAAATGAACACAGTGAGTTTGACACAGTCGATCCATACAGTCGGTCGGGAACGTTGTGACTGCACAGCTGGAGCCTGAATGCTGAAAATGTTCACATATTTTATGACGTATTCGTTATTACTCCAAAACAACCATCTTTCAGGACAGAAGATGATCCTGGCCATTCTGATCATCACATCAGTAGATCAGAAACTCAGTCTAAACGTAAACATCCCTGAGGATGACTCCATGTTCCCAGTCGAGGAGGATTTCCTTTGATTGTTTCCTAGTTTGAGGTTGAAAATGATTGATGGAGAGTGTTCTCCACCTTTCCTGAGTGGTTTTGTCGTCTTACATACATTTTTATTCCAACCTCAGGGACGGAAATACACATAAAAGTATGATTAGGTTTGATTAAGTGTAAAGTTTTTTGGCCAGCCCTTCCTCCCTGGTGTATTTGTTTTGACTTTCTGATGCTTCCTGTTTGTCTGTGCCCTGTGTGTTCGTCTACAGAGATGTTCTTCCCTTCACCCTGAAGCTTCCTGAAGCCATCAGCTCTGCAGAGACTCCCACAGAGCTGGAGAAAGTTGCCAAGTTGGGCGCAGGTACTGTACTGGCTTCGGACCAGCGCTATCCCAAAACCGCAGCGGTAACACAGTCGTTAGTGTTAGTCCCTTATTAATATGTTTTATTGTGAAACATGGAAAGTGTTCCTGTGACTCTAACACGGTTAAAGCTGGCTGCAGATGCGGCTGTGAGTGAGCTCTCGCTTTCGTCTCCCGTTATGGTTTCATTCCATGTTATTATTAGCGTCGGCAAGTATGTGTGACACGAACGGAATTAGCATCGGAGTGCAAGTCCATGACCATACAGTTGTCTGCAACTTCTGTCAAATCATTCTTTTTGGTGAAATCACCGTCTGGTGGGAACACACTCGAATCTTTCTGCAATGTTTACGTGCTAAATTAAAGAGAGTGCAGTTATAAACATGTTTTATTGTTTCGTTTTTTGGACGCTACTTATGGGTTCATTCATTACAACCACTGGCATTTAAAGGGACAGAAGACTCTAACAGTGCAGACAGAAGCTTCATTACTGTCAGACCACTGCTACAGGTTAACAACCAGGAAGAGTGGAACTACGCCAGCTGGGGAGGGAAAAAGGGAGGGGCTTCACACAGAAACTTTGTTTGGATTTGAGTGAGTCACAGCTCCTGGGTGTGTTAGCATGTGTGCTAATATTTGACCTGGACTCGTATAGTTTAAAGGAAAGTCACTGAAAGGTTCTCACTTCAAGAGCTTGCGGACTGTAACAGAGGACACTCTGCTCTCTTTATATCTGACCTGCTCTGTGCTTCTGACACACACACTTTCTAACTAGGAAGGGAATCTAACAGGGATCTTCTGTTTAGAATGTATTTATGACTTTTTGTCTTCTGTGTTCTTCTGCGTTTGTGTGTGTGTTGGTTTTTGGCCAGGTTTCTGGGACTCTGGGGTTCATTCTTGTTCTGCAGTACAGAACAAGTTTCTCAACTCCCTGCACTCTGAAGCCCTGCTGACAAGGACCCCGGACCGACAAGGACACAGAGCTTTACCCGGTCAGGACTCTGCTCTTCTGGCAGCGACTCGTTTCTGCTCAGCTGCACCTCATAAGGAACAGAGTGGTTCCAGTGAGGCATTGGCTTTCTTCAATCCACTGTTTCTCCAGACACACCAACAGCGCGCAGGGAAAGCCGCCGCAGACGCTCGTGACGACTCCTTCAAGCCCAACTCTCAGCTGCAGGGGGCCACCAGCAGTTCCCGAGCCACTCCACCACCCAGGCCTCCTCCACCTCGCCGCCAGCCTGCAGGTCAGAAGAGAACACTCGTGAATGCGACACGGAGCGGTCGAGGCTCGGCGCCGAGACCCAAACTCGCAGGTACTATGGGACTTAAAAACAGTGCTCCAAAAAAGCGGAACGGACCGCCTGTGTTACAAAAGCAGCCAGACATTGATCATCACCGCTGTACCTTTGCGCTAGATGACAAGAACATAGCCAGGGCCTTGGCCCGAACCAGCCTCGCCTGTGGTGCAGCTCCCAAGTGCAGAAATGATGTCATTAAGCTCTTTGATGGGAGAGAAGAGTCAGGACAAGTACTGAGTGACGTGTCCACCTCCTCATCTGACTCCCTGGATTCACTTCCACACCATCACCGATCAGATCCGTCGTTCGGCGTAGACCGCGGCCTGTCTACAGACTACAGCAGTGATGAGGAAAAGGAGGAGGAAGAGGAGGACAGTTATGGAGCAGGACTTCATAGGAACTTGCAGCTACGGCTACAAGCTTCCCGAAACTCTAAGAAGCTCCTGGGTATGGGACCGGTAGGGGCTCGCTCAGGATCACTGTTAATCCTGCCGCGAGCTCTTAAAGGTCATCTCCATAAGGTACGGGGACTCTTGGGTGTGCTGGCAACCCCAGAGAGACGAGCCCTGCAGCGCATTATTGAACTATCAAGAGACAAAAGCTCTTATTTTGGCTGCCTGGTACAGGACTACGTTAGCTTTGTGCAGGAGAACTACAGCTGCCACATGTCAGGACTGGACCTGCTACAGACCATCCGACAGTTCATGACCCAGATGAAGGCCTACTTAACACAGGGCTCGGAGCTGAACCCCCCCATCGAGTCTCTCATACCTGAGGACCAGATTGGTAAATATATGGATTCTTTGTTTTATTGTGCTTTTGTTTTTAAAGTATTGCGCTTTTTTGGAGGTTTGTCTTCTCTGCAGCTCTTTCTGCATTTAGAAACGATTAATCCTGGCGTTTTTGAACACAGGCACGGTGTTCCCACTAACACAAACTCGAATTTAACTCTTTAAAAAATATATAAACCCGTCTCAGAAACCACATCTGAAGTTTAAAAGATTTCTCTGACAGTAACAGGGTCTAAAGTCGGAGGCTTATGGTTACTTTGGTGTAGAATTAGCAAATACAGAAAGTGGGGTTAACTAGCATGCATGCTAATGGGATAAAGGCATAAAACATGTTCTGAACATATACATTTTTAAAAATAGATGATTTGCTTTTTGTCTACTATGGGTAACAGATTTATACTTTTGTAAGTGATCTGTCTGTCGGACCTGAATAGTGAATATCACACACAAAAACGAAAGCGTTATTTTCTGGAAACGTAAAACATTTAGGTACATTTTCTGTCAGTGAGGAGAACCACAGAACAGAAACGAGATTTCACGGCAGGGTTGAGCGATTGTTGATGCCTGTAATGAATAAAGGACGCTTCAGCGGTCGTGTATAGATTTACACATAAAAGCGAATCTTGAAAAACGAAAGCGTTATTTTCTGGAAACGTAAAACATTTATTTACATGTATTTGAATGATTTCAGGGTGAGGGGTCATTTGTTTGGGCTGTTTTTAAAGTGATGCTGACTGGTTTTATTATTAAGTTATTTATCTGAAACATATTCATAGGTTGTCATTAACAGCACCTTCTCTGTGTTTAAAATATGTCTTATACTTTTGCTTTGAATAAAAATGTACTATATCTGGGAACAGTCTCTTATGAACCAAAAAGGAAAAGAAAAATATGTTCCATAAAAGTTATAAATTAAGTTTCATGTTATTGAATGAAATAAGTATCGCCTACAACCCAGACGCACTTCTGGCTCCCACAGATTACAATCAGTCTGTCAGCTACCGATATCCCCATCTTAACTTGCACACAGAACCAGTTTCTTCCAGTTCAGCCTCTCCACCTCCGCGGGCAAAACCAAAGGACACACGGTGAACAGCGCGAAATTCTTTCTCTGCGTTTAACCGACTCTACCACTTGAAGCAGGGGCCGCCGTGAACACAGCGCCCAGGGAGCCGTGCGTGGGTTCCTCAGAGGTGCTTAGTGGTCTTGGGAATTGAACCCACAACTTCCTAATCACAGGGTGAACCCTAACCACCAGGCTGCCAGCTGACGTCAGGGATAATACTATAGACCTGCTCTAGACTGGAATGGGTTACAAGTCCATCAGAAAGAAGCTTGGAGAGAAGGTGACATCAATTGCCCTCAGTCTGGAGCTCCATGCAGTATCTTGCCTCATGGTGTGGGGCAGTCATTAGAAAGGTGAGGGATCTACACAGGAGGAGTTAGGGACCACAGTCACTAACACCACTGGTAACCCACTACATCATCATGGATTGAAATCTTGCAGTGCCTGCAAGGTCCCCCTGCTCATGAAGGCACATGTGCAGCCAGTCTTACGTTTGAATCCTAAATGATTCAGAGGAGACTTGGGAGAAAGTGCTGTGGTCAGATGAGACCAAAGTCGACCCGCTGTGTTAGACGGAAGAGAAATACTGAGTATGGCCCGAAGAACACCATCCCCAGAGTCAGACGTGGTGGTGGGATCATTATACTGAGGGTACAGGAGGACTTCAGCGCATTGAGGGGCCGTGTGCCATAAAATCCTGCACGAGAACCTCCTTCCCTCAGACAGAACAGACAGGTTGTGGGTCTTCCAGCATGACAGGGACCCAAAACCTACTGCCAGGGTAGCAGAGGAGTGGCTAAAGAAGAAGCATACTAAGGTCCTGAAGTGGCTCCAGACCTCAATCCTATAGAAAATTCATGGAGGAGCTGAAGCTTAGAGTGGCCAGGAAGCAGCCAAGACACCTAGAGGGTTTATAAAGTTTCTGTAAAGAAGAGTGGGCCAAAATCCCTGAGACGTGTGCAATCTGGTGACCGACAGCGAGAACCGTCACTGCTGTGCTCGCCAACACGCGTTTCCCAGTACGAGTGTTTCGCTCGGGTATCGAATAGTTCTTTCACTCTCAGTGACATGCAAATCAGTTTACAACTTTTATGCATCATGTTTGGTTTTGATTGTTGGTTGATATTCTGTCTCTCTCCATAAAAAGGAAACGATCTCATAAATTCGAGTCAGCAAACTTACAAATTCAGCAGATCATCAAATCATTGTTTCGCCCTCTGTAACTTTTAACCAAGTTATTTCATTTGATTTACGCAAACGAAAGAAACAGCTTAACTGACTGTGGGCGATCCAAACCTTTACAGACACGACTTTGTTTTCCTCAGAATTCTCCTGTTAATACAGTAAAGCAAAAGAACAAAAAACGTATACATTTGTATGAATTTGTATAAATATACATAAATGTGGGTTTAATGTTTTATACATAGCCACTGGTACAGAGTAGATCTTATCTGCATGAGAAGGGAAGATATATCTTAATTATACGTTTATAATAGCTAATAGTATCTTTTCTTTCGTGCCTTACCTCGACAGTGCTCAGTATCTAAGAGTGTAGAAGTGCTGATCATACTTCTGCATTCCGGGGCTTGTTTATCGTACAGATGACCTTGCCCTGCCCGCCTCAGTAATGTAGGGAAAACGTACTTTATGTAGTGGCTTTAAAGCACAGTTTTCAAAGGGTATGAATGTTACATTGTACATAAGACCGCTAACGTTAGAGTCCCAGTGTGAGACTGAACGCGAGCGTTTCTCCTCCCCGACAGACGCGGCGCTGGAAAGAGCCGTGCAGAAGTGTGTGTTGAAGCCGCTGCGTGGCTCATTGGATTCTGCCCTACATGAGTTCCAGGTGAACAGTGGTGTATGGCAGCGACTGCAAGAAAACATGGCCTTGGCTAAGGGCAAGCAACCGAGAGAGCTGGGAGTAGATGGAGCCAAGCCTCCAGACCCTCACACCATTGAGAGGATCCGACACAAACTCCGCTCCATGTGCAAGATGTACTCACCAGAGAGGAAGGTCATGGTGCTCCTGCGCGTGTGTAAGCTCATCTACACTGTGATGCAGGATCACTCAGGTGAGCAAGGAAACGTGTGTATCACCAAATATGAATTCTTTTTTCAGAGAATATTAAAATATCTATTTCAAGTAGTTCTGGCAAATCTCTCTTATCTGTTTGCTTAAAAAAGTTCAGAAAATGTGTCCAGCTCCGGTCCTGGAGGGGGGAGGTCCAACAGGTTCGGGGGATTTCCCTGCTCCCTGGTTCACCTCCCAGTTAATGGTCAGGTTCAGTGAATGTGTTTGAGGAGAACCACCTTCAAACTGTGCTGGACACATCAGGACCAGAGCAGGAAACCCCTGCTGTATACAAATACATCTGAAAAAAGTGACACTGAGAAAAGAGTCAGACAGGTAAATGATGGAGAAGGAAGTGAAGGAGGTGAAGGAAGTGAAGGAGGTGAAGGAAGTGGAGGAGGTGGAGGAGGTGGAGGAAGTGAAGGAAGTGAAGGAGGTGAAGGAGGTGGAGGAGGTGGAGGAAGTGAAGGAGGTGGAGGAAGTGAAGGAAGTGGAGGAGGTGAAGGAAGTGGAGGAGGTGGAGGAGGTGGAGGAAGTGAAGGAAGTGGAGGAGGTGAAGGAAGTGGAGGAAGTGAAGGAAGTGAAATCAGGTGAAGGAAGTGGAGGAAGTGAAGGAAGTGAAGGAGGTGAAGGAAGTGAAGGAAGTGGAGGAAGTGAAATCAGGTGGAGGAAGTGAAATCAGGTGAAGGAAGTGGAGGAAGTGAAGGAAGTGAAGGAGGTGGAGGAAGTGAAGGAGGTGAAGGAAGTGGAGGAAGTGGAGGAAGTGAAGGAGGTGAAGGAAGTGGAGGAAGTGGAGGAAGTGAAGGAGGTGAAGGAAGTGGAGGAAGTGAAGGAGGTGAAGGAGGTGAAGGAAGTGGAGGAAGTGAAGGAAGTGAAGGAAGTGATTGGAAAACGTGTTTTTTTGTGGAACAGTGGCGGGGAGGATGTTTGGGGCTGATGACTTCCTGCCCATGCTGACGTATGTGTTGGCTCAGTGTGAAATGCCTCAGCTGGACTCAGAAGTGCAATACATGATGGAACTTCTGGATCCCTCTCTGCTGCAAGGAGAAGGTAGACCTTTACACTGTTCTAGCCCTGATATGTGATAAACGGTGTGATCTGTTCGGATGCATTTTTATAATCCAATCATAAAACTGTTGTATTTGTACTGGGATAAAAAAACTGCAGGAACTTGTAGGTGTCCGTCATCTCTGTGTTCCAGCAGAAATATGGGAGATGTTCCAGAAATCTCAGGGCTTTGTGTCCTGTGCAGACTCATGTCCACCTGGGTTTGGTCTTCCGCTCTAGTGCTCAGTAGCGCAGACTCAAATGATGGTGCTGAACTTCCAGGAGTGTGATTAAACTCAAACTTTGATTTATAAATTGCATGGAAAAAACAACAAAAATGCTTCGGACAAGACAAATTCTATAATGATACTTTGACAGTCACAGCTTTGACACCTCGACAGTGCTTTAGTTTTATTGTCAGCTTTCAGTGAGATTCAATATAGAGATTTGTCAGAACATGTGACCACCTTCACTTCCTTCAGAAGCCAGTTTTGAGTTATTTTGACTGTTTGTGGATGTTATTCTTGGTGTTGTAGTTTCTCCTGGTGACTGAAGTGAAGTGAAAGTGACTGTTCTGTCAGACGTGAGCAGGAACGCGCCGCAGCGAACACGTTTTTTCTTCTGCATTTAACCCATTCACCAAGTGAAGCAGGGGGCAGCAGGAACACGGCGCCGGGGAGCAGTGTGTGGGACGGTACCTTGCTCAGGGTACCTCAGTGGTGCCTAGCGGTCTTGGGAATCAAACCCACGACTTCCTTATTTTTTCCTAGAGCTGTATGAAGTGGATGAATATTAAACTACTCATTGGTTCGACATGAACTAGACACACTGTGTGTAATATGGTGAGACGATAAGCGGTGTTCATTGGGCTCTAAGCAGAACGTGCAGGAAGCTGAGTGACATGTAAAAGAGGACCATTTGAATTATGTAAATGTTATGTAAAGATTTAAAGTGGTGGTGCGCATAGATTCATTTGTTTAATCTAGATTCATCTCGCTGTTATCTTGGAATGAATCTGGATTAAACGGCTCATTCGAATTCTGCTGAAGGTGTTCAGAATATGTGTGCTGCCCAAATAACGACTAAAGTGAGTCTCTGAGAACGGGTTTCTCAGCTCCTACAGTAAACTAACTCCGCGCTGCACAAGGTGCAGACAGCCTTAGTCTGGTCCAGGTTTCTGTTGGGAAGCTTCTTAAAAACACATTTTCCTGAAGCAAACCCGGTGCTTCAAAGCTGCGTCCATGTTAGCGCGTCACGTTTGATGTGTTAATCTCACAGCAGGCAGACACACAGATTCAGACTCGCTCTCGCCCCCTACAGTGCAGTTCGGCTCGGTACACATCCGCGCTGAAATATCAAGGTGAAAGTCCTCATCGCTTGTGTAGTACAGACCCAGCTCCCAACATTTTTATCGCCCGATAAGAGTCTCACGTTAACGCCGATAATGGCCCACCACTGACAATAGACTTAACAATGTCAAAGGAAAATAAGATACTGTCTACTGACAAGTTGATGTTCTTGATTTTCAAAATGTGCTTTAAACAATAGATTTTAAATGAACAACAAATTTAGAAAAAAAAAACTGTTTAATTAATAGTTAGAAAAACCCAACTCTTCATTTCAGGGAAGACACTTCAGTAAATAAGAAATTCTTTTAATTACATAATAAGCTATTTTATGTTTTACAAATTCCATGTAAAACTTTCTCTTTCCTTCAGTTCTGTGGTTTGAGGTGACATTTCATGAACAACATTTTTAAACTGTTGATGTCTATCTGTGTTCCAGGGTCTATCATTTCCATATAAAACCTCATACAGACTTTAGTATATTTGCCCAAAAGAGTCTCGTGAAACATGCTCCAGTCCTGATTAAGAGACTGAGGGAGCAGCAATAGACTGCAAACATTTTACTGGAACTGTCTGAGGGGGTTAGCCGTGAGCTACCTCGGTGCACGGCCCAGTACTGAGACCAGTCCAGGCTGAAGGAACTTTATTTACAAACAAAAAATACAGAACCAAAACCAGGCGCGAGGGCCGTCAGGAACCAGAACCAGATACAGACGAGGGAAACATGAGGTGATGGACAGATAACGTGCTCAAACACAAACAGGACTTAAATACGGAACATAATCAGTGCATGAACACAAAACAGGTGACGACCAAAAAACATGTGACACATGAACTGAACAGGAAATCAAAATAAAAGTCCCCAAAAACACGAACAGAAACGGAACCAAAAAACAGAAAAGCAGTGGCCTCTTCCGGCCGCTGACCAGAGCGTGACAGAAACACAAATATTACATAAGCAAATTACAAAGCAGTAACAGTGTGAATTAAAAATGTCAGCTGTTTCAGGGCTGGGTTTCGTCCCTATGAAGTTTTATTAGCAGCAATGCCGCATTTATCCTTAGCTAGAAGTTCAAGAGGACACTTTTAGTCGTTTAGCACTTTTACATTGATGATATAGAAGTGATCATTTGAATAACTGCGATCACTCCCCGTGTGTTCATTTCCAGGTGGATACTATCTTACCAGTGCATATGGAGCCCTGTCTCTGATCAAGAACTTTAAAGAGGAACAGGCTGCTGGTGTTCTCAGCTCTACCACTCGCAGCACGCTGCGCCAGTGGCACCAGCGACGGACAACGCAGAATAAGCTGCCCTCTGTAGAGGACTTCCAGGTATTGCGTCATGCACCATGTAGGGCTGGTAGTAGCCTGGTGAACACGATGGCCACTAAGTTGTGGGTTCAAATCCCCACTTTCTACCAGTGTGTCCCTGTCCCTGTGTATAGTTGCTCTGGATAAGAGCATCAGCCAAATGCCATTTTACTTTAGTGGTGAAGGGATGTGTGAAATGAAGGCGATCCTACTCTTTAACTGCTGAAATGTACATGACTTTTATTTTTACAATGCTCTTTCGAATCTTCTTTTTCTTTTTGATGGAAAAACAATGTCGCGTGTAAATGGTGATCAGTTAGTATCCGTCGTCGTATTTGTATTATAATTATAGGCCAACAGCGTTTGCTCTGAAGACCAATATTCAGGCAGTTGCTAATGACATAATCTTGCACTAATGATAAGACACACAGCTGTTTAACCTACAGTTAATTGAGGAAAAGTTAATTGACCACACCTAGTTTGGTTGCTTTTGGTTGTAAAATGGATATACTTTAAATATGTGTTCTTTGTATGTATGTGTGTGTTCAGAATTACCTGCGGGTCGCTCTACAAGAGGTCGACAGCGGCTGCACGGCGAAAACTTTGCAGGTGAACCCCTACACTACAACAGAGGAGGTCTGCCACCTGTGTGCAATCAAATTCCGTGTGGCCGACCCAGAAAACTATGGTCTCTTCCTCTTTACGGACGACAGCAGCCAGCAGCTGGCCTCGGACACATACCCTCAGTGGATCAAAGCCGAGTTCCACAGCCGGCCTCTTTCCCAGCCCTTCTGTTTCGTCTATAGAAGACTGATAAACCCCAACGGCTGCATTCCATAGCAGCACCTCAACACCAGCGGCCCTCCAGACTGAGCAAAGACTGTTTACGGACTGTGCTATATATATATATATATATATACTGCTATATACTGCTCAAAAAATAAGGAGAACACTAAGGGAACACAATGTAACTTCAAGTCAATCACAAGACGGAGTGTCACTGAGAGAGTAGACTGTAAATCAGTGTTGCCTCCGAAGTGGACAGCTTGATTTCACAGATGTGTGACTGACCTGAAGTTGCATTGTGTTGTTTGTGTTCCCTTTATTTTTTTGAGCAGTATATATATATATATATATATATACGTGTGTGTGTGTGTGTGTGTGTGTGTGTGTGTGTGTGTGTGTGTGTACAGTGAGGAACACAAGTATTTGAACACCCTGCGATTTTGCAAGTTGGACTTCTTAAAGGCAGAGTAACAGGTCTTTGAGAGCCAGAATTCTTGCTGATTGCAAGATGTTCAAAGACCTAAGTGCAGCAGTGCAATACAAATCAATTCTTTACAAAATCATACAATGTGATTTCCTGTGGGAATGATGCAGCTACAGTCGGAATTTCAGACCCCTCCATGATTTCTAAGTGGGAGAACTTGCGAAACCGCAGGGTGTTCAAATACTTCTGTTCCTCGCTGTATACGAGTCAGAATTAGGTCTCCTGAAAATCAGAAGCCACCCTTAAAAGTATAATACACACCCTTAATAGTATAATACACACCCTTAATAGTATAATACACACCCTTAATAGTA
>JBBPDC010176432.1:0-16404 GCA_037974485.1 Hemigrammopetersius urotaenia | reverse complement strand
TGGGAGACGCAGACAGGAAACAGGTGGGGAACCAAAACATGTGACACAAATCAAAACAAGGCAAAACAAGAGACCCAAACAAAAACACGGTGGCCATTAATGGCCCTCAGCCGTGACACAAGGAGAAATAAATAACCCTCTCGGATTGGCTACTTTCAAACCTACTGCCTCTGAGTACAGCGGTGTCTCACCGTCCCAAGAAAACTTTCTCTGTTTCTCTCCACAGTATCAAAACATGTATAATTATTTTTTTTGTGGAAATGTAACTGAACTTCCATTAATATTTATTTATATATACAGGCCCGGACGTCAGAAACGCAAAATAAATGGAGGACATCACATTTGATTTGTAAACAAATGAGCTTTTTAACAGCAGTGTCCCTTTAACACAGTTACATTTCAAATATTTCTATAAAACTTAAACATCCATGTCATCAAATCAAATATAAAACCAAAGCTATTTCCCACTGCAGGTCATTCACGTTTTATTTACTTTGCTGTAGAAAAACAAATTACACTTATTCTGTCCTCAATGACTGTGTCAGTACACAAATTAACAGATAGCGAACAAGCTTCAGAGGCTAGAGTAAAGTTGAGTGATCTTTACTGTTGTCTTCTTCCTCATGAACAATTTACTGTAAAACTGAAATACAGAAAAATATACCACCAATCACAAATTACTATTTAGGAACATATCAAGTGTCTTTCATAAATAACTATGTAGAATCGTCTCGGAGACTGGTCTCAAGAAAGTTTTTGCCAATCCGGACTTAGTAAACTTAAGTTGAACTTTCCTGACGTTTCCGTCTTGGTCAGGGAATGTCTTTGTGACCAGAGCCATGGGCCATTCGTTCCGCTTTGCTTGGCAATCTTTCAGCAGCACCAAGTCACCTTCCTTGCGATTGGGATGCATGTCCTGCCACTTGCTATGGGTTTGAAGTATCGGGAGTTACTCATGCCTCCATCTGTTCCAAAAGGTGTTGGCCAAGTGCTGTACCTGTCTCCACTGTTGCCGGTGGAGATGTTTGCTGTCAAAGGTTCCTGGAGGAGGAGGATAAGCACAAACTTTTTGTGTTAGGAGTGTGGCAGGTGTCAAAAGAAAAGGTGACTCTGGGTCTGAAGAGACAGGCACGAGCGGCCTTGCATTAATGATTGCAGTTAATTCTGCCATTAAGGTAGACAACACCTCATGAGTGAGGCGTGAGGGGCTGGTTTGCATAAACATGGAGTTTAGAATTTGCCTAGAAATGATGATCATGCGCTCCCAAGCTCCCCCCATGTGGGAAGAGTGAGGAGCGTTGAAAACCCAAGTGCACCCTTCTTCACCCAAGTACCTCCTGACGTTGGGTTCTTTCCAGGGCTTGAAATTGCGACCATTTTGGTCGCATATGCTCCCGAAATTTCATCTATGCGACCTCAAAATATATTTGGGAGCATTGGTGCGAGTGCATGTAATTGTTGTCGTGCGACCTGTTTTAATTTAATTTAAGCACGAGAGCTTGGTCAAACACGAGTGCATGGATTAAAGCAAAAAAAAAATCAACTGACGGAGGAGGGGGGCGTGGGGGGTTGACGGGAGCATTATCGGGGTGGGCGGGGCGGGGTGTGTATTTTAGGTGAACGTATTAAACGTACTTCAGTACGTTCACTTAAAATATCGCAAACGACACAACACTACTTCCCACTGCCATTCCTCTTTTAACAGCAAGAAAACAGACTCCAAAACTGCTGTTGTTTTTTATTTTTAACGGAGCATAAGCTCTCGCAGCACTCGCGACACCGGAGCCACTGTCCTGAATACCGAGCTTCGGAGTTTTGGCTCCGTCGAGAAGCTAGTAGCTACTCCGCAGCCGTCAGTTATTAAGAGAACTGCCGAAACCATAATGTTTATTTTTATTTTTAGGAAAAATAATTAAATCGTAATTAAACCAAAGAAAAAGACAGCCTTTCCAGAACTTTGTCTGCCGAAGCTTGTGCAGCTCCACCCCTCGCTCCCCATTTATCCCTTCGGATCTGCATCAGTCACATTATTAACCTTTAGTTTCCTCAGGTGAAGGAAATCCGTCATAGCGACGGAGAATTTTAATCCATGAGAGTGCTGTCACGGCGGTGAAGAATCATCAAACAGACAAAGTGTTCTTCGCTCAAAGTGACAAGCTTTTATTGCATTTGCAAATGGAGGAGAGAATTCGCAACCCAGAGCAGTTCTGAATTGCGAGGTCCCTCTCTGAAGAATATACAGCTGTGTTTCCCTCTTTATACCAGTCTTTCACTTCTTATCAGATTTACTGCCTGAGAATTCTTGTCGGACCTCCCAGTGGAGAAAGGCACAATAGAGCCTTGAGAGGCGCCTTGCTATCCTCCCTACAGACGCAAGCAAGCGGAGGCACCTCTTCCGTGAACCAAAACAAGCAAGTTGACCTCGAACTGTTGTTCCAGTAAATCTCCTGCAATTTACGACTGACAAGAAGTGACAGACCATTTAAGAAAAACACATACCTTCTAAGAAAACACATACCTTCTAACATATGGATCATCTAAATCATTAGCCTCCCAGCTATGCTTACTGAATACACTGATTCTCTGCTAAAAGTATATGTAACACATGAATACATGAAAATCAAAGAGAATAAAGGTAATAAGTTTGATTACATAATGAATAAATGCAAATCAAAGAAAATACATGCAAATGTTCCACAACAGTGCCAAACACAAGAAATGAAGGGACAAGTGTGTGGCAAAAAGTCAGAAGACCGAATTTCAAATCCTGGTCACAGGAAATGTAAAGCTTCAGTGATTTGTTGTAGCTGGTTGTTGTTAGTGTTGATTGGTGTAGTTTTCAAATGAAAGAAATCTGTTAATATACAATTTGTAGTTGTGGTGCTCATTAATTTTTGCTGGTGCTCCTAAATTTTTGCTGGTGCTCTTAACATTTTGAAGTTGGGAGCACCAGTGCTACCAAGTAAAAAAGTTAATTTCGAGCCCTGGCTCTTTAGGATCAGTGATGAGTATTTGCAACTCCTTACAGGCACCTGTAAAGTTGGTTCCACAGTCGGAACGGATCTGCTTTGCAGGTCCTCTGAGAGCAAAAAAACAACGCAACGCATTAATGAAACTTGATGTGTCCATTCCTTCAAGTAATTCTATGTGCACCGCACGTGTGCTCATGCACGTGAACAGTACAGCCCATTGTTTGCTGTTAGCTTGACCTCCACGAGTACGTCTTGTGGTGACAGTCCAAGGACCAAACACATCAAGACCTACATAGGTGAAAGGTGGCTCCATACTGAGACGATCTGGAGGTAGATCTGCCATCTTCTGCTCAGCAGTTCTCCCACGAAGCTTTTTACATAAAACACACTTGTGAAGGACACCATTGATAAACCTCTTAGCACCAACGATCCAGAATCCTGCTGCACGCACAGATCCTTCGGTGAAGACATGACCCTGGTGTTTGACCTTTTCATGATAATGCCTTACAACTAGAGTTGCAACATGGCTGTGACCTGGAATGACAAGAGGGAACTTTTCTCTTACAGTAAATGCTGAGTGGTTAAGTCTACCTCCTATTCTTAGAAGGCCATCCTCATCCACCCAAGGGTTCAACTTTCTTAGAGGACTATCCTTTGAGATGCCCTTCTTGCTGGCTAAGCAAGAGAACTCTTTACTCTAAGTTTCCCTCTGCACACACCTGATGATCAGAGTTTCTGCTTTTAACAGTTCTGCCGCATGAGGCACTTTGCACTGATGCCAGCTGATACTATCCTTCGGGACAGAAGGATGAGCCTCAGAGAAGCTATGGCTCGCACCAGAGACTTCCAGGATGAGAACTGCTCGAAACGATGACATCCCAGGCTAGATGGAGGAACAGAGATTGCGGTAGCACTACAACGCACTTCTGTATCTTGATCTGGAGTGACAAGCTCATATGTCTTCTCTTCTGAAGGAGATGTTTCTTCAGGCAGAGATAAGAAAGCAGGCCCAGTAAGCCACGTTGTGTTGGTAAGCTTGGCCACAGGTACGGATCGAGTGGCATGATCTGCAGGATTTTGGGTGGTGCAAACGTAGCGCCATTGCTCGGGCTTGGTGAACTCTCTGATGCGCTGTACTCTATTAGAGACATACACATAAAACCGTCTGGTTTGGTTATATATGTACCCCAAGACAACTTTGCTATCCGTATAAAACTGCAAAGTGTTAATGCTGATGTCTAACTCGCTTGTTATCAATTCTGCCACTTCCACAGCTAACACAGCGGCACCCAGCTCCTGGAGCTAGTTTTGCTTTTCCGAGGACAAAGCCAATGTGACACTCTCCCTTACTGTCAATCACCTTCAGGTAGGCTATAGCTGCAATAGCTCTCACCGAAGCATCTGAGAAAATATGAAGTTCTTTTCTGCGAGCCGTAGAAAGTGTGGTTTTAGTGTAAGCTCTTGGAATCTTGAAGTCACTCAAACCTTGGAATGAGTTTTTCCACATCCTCCATTCAGTTTCCTTTTCCTCTGGAAGAGGACTGTCCCAGTCAAGAACCTCACTGCTGGTAAGTTCCCTCAGTAGGAACTTCCCTTGAATAATGATCGGTGCGACAAGTCAGAGAGGGTCGAAAAGACTGTTCACAGTGGCTAGGACACCTCTACGGGTGAAAGATCTCTCTGTAGCTACCACTCTGAAAGTAAAAAGGTCTCATCTGAGATCCCAGCTGAGTCCTAAGCTATGTTGTATGAGGTCTGAGTTGTCATCAAAATGCAGATGCTGAAGAACTATTAGATACTATTTTATGGAGCCGCAAATTAGAAGAGGCAAGCATCTTTTGCGTTCATTTAAGTAAGTCAATAGCTTCTGTGGCTGATGGGCAAGACTTCAGGCCATCATCGACATTGAAATCTCGCTCCACAAAATGTTTGGCATCCTCACCATATTCGCTTGTTCCATGTTGTGCTGCACGATGAAGGCCATAGATGGCTACTGCTGGCGACAGGCTGTTGCCGAAGACATGGACTTTCATCCTGTACTCTACAATCTCATTGCTGGGTTTGTTGTCCTTAAACCAAAGGAACCGAAGAAAGTTTCGATGGTCTTCTCTAACCGTGAAGCTATGAAACATCTGTTCAATGTCTGCTATCATAGCTACTGGCTCTCTCCGGAACTGTAACAAGACTCCGAGTAAACTATTGTTCAAATCTGGGCCGGTGAGTAACACATCATTCAGGGAGATGCCATGATGTTGGGCACTAGAATCAAAGACAACCTGATTTGGTTTGGCTTATGAGGGTGGTGTACACCAAAAATAGGTAAGTACCATTGCTCTTCTTCTGCTGATAATGGCGGGGCTAACTCTGCTTGGTCATTGTCGGAGATTTTTTGTATGAATGCCAGAAAATGAATTAACATCTCAGGCTCCCTCTCAAGAGTACGACAGAGAGATGTAAGACGAGTGAGGGCCTGTTCTCGATTGTTTGGGAGACGTTGTTGAGGGAATCGAAATGGAAGGGGTGCCACACAGTTGTTGGTACTGTCCATAAACATTTCTCTATGCATGAGCTCCATGCCGACGACAACCCAGCCTAGGTCTAGTCTCAGCAAAAGGGGCATTCTGAGGACCATTTCGATGCTCTCTAACTTTGTGAACCTGAAGGATATCACGCCCTAGAAGTAGTAATATCTGGGCCTCTGGATCTAAGTACGGTATCTTATGGGCTATGGACTTCAAGTGAGCATGATGTTGCACAGATGCTGGAGTCGGAATCTCTGATCAATCATCTGGCATGTGATTACACTCGATGAGTTTGGGAAGCTCGATCTGTGTCATTTTATCCAAAGACTCCACCATGAATCCTGATGCCCTCCTCCCAGATTTTTCGGTGACTCCCGCACACATATGGAGAGTATATGGTGAGCCTGACCCTTCAATCTGGAACAGGTCAAAGAACTCAGACCTAGCTAACAACCTGTTACTTTGATCGTCCAGAATAGCGTAAACCTTAAAGGCTTTGTCAAGGCGTGCCTTATGATAGACTCTCACAGGGCACAGGTTTCTTACCTCCGTCACAAACTTCCGTGCACTTGGAGGTGACTGCTGACTGAGGTGTTTCATCTGCACACTCCCCACCATGCTCAAAGGAGGGCCCTTTAATGTCCCATGGAGCAGGTCCAGGATGAAGTGCCGCAATGTGGCTGTCACTCTCACATTCTTTGCACTTCAAGGCTGCTTCACAGTTCTTTGTGAGATGAGCGGTAGTAGAGCAACATCTGAAACAAATATCGTTCACTTTAAGGAAGGCCTTGTGCTCTTCCAGTGGTTTGCTCTGAAAGCCTCTGCACTTTTTTAGCGGATGGGGTTTTTTATGGATGGGGCATTGTCTGTCGACATCAATCAGCTTATTACTTGAATTGTCTGACTGAGTCTTATAAGCAGATACATGACCTTTGGTGTAATCTATTTTCTGTTCTTTCAGGCTTTGGTGGACCCATAGAAAATCTCTGACAATTATTAGAAGAGACTCTAGGTGTTGAGAGAGTGAAGCTAGGTTCATTTCTTCAACATGCTTCATTACATATGAAGTCTGTGAAGAATGCAAATGGAGGAAAGGGAATGTTATACTGCTCCTTGTATTGAGAACCCTGAGCTAACCACTTCTCTTGCAGACTGTGTGGCAACTTTTCAACAATAGGGTTAACCCCTCTAGCGGTGTCTAAGTATAAGAGCCCAGGTAAGTAGCCTTCAGATTTGGCAGACTCTAACTCTCTTAGCAGGTCTCCCAGCTCTCTCAGCTTCAAGGAATCCTTGGGGGTAATTTTAGGAAAGTTCTCTATTCTCTCAAAGACTTCAGGAGAGCCATAACACTCCTCTAAGCGGTCCCAGCTTATGGCAGGGTTGGCAATGTGAACAGAATGAATTCTTATGACGTGCTCTGAAGACTGATTTCCCAACCACTTTATCAAGTGGTCAAGCTCTTCGCAGGCACTTAAGTTTAATCCCCAATAACATGACAAAACGAGGACTTCCAAGCCCAATAACTTTCAGGGCGATCGTTGAACTTGGTGAGACCAGAGCTCAGAAGCTCGTGGCGCATCAGATACCTAGTGAAATCACTCATACTAGCTCTGTCATCAATATGTGGCTGCAAAGACACCCTATTGTAAGGGGAAGTGACTGACTGAGTGAAGGGGAAGTTAGCAGTTGGCTGGGAATCAACCGCTGGCGTTAGTTTTATGGTTTGCCATGCCTTGTGAGTTGGTGAATCACTGGCATTGCTTTTTCAGGCTGTTCTGCCGCGCAGAAATGTGTTTGCCCCTTTAACTGTTTGGCTTTCAGGTTTGATGAGAGGTACCAAGGATGGCGTATACGGTCCTGTTTCGCTAAGATGATGCTCAGATTTCTGTTCCACATAATCTCGTGTGCGCTGCATGGCTACATGATCTGTACCACGATGACTTCTACTGCCATCTTTACTTTCATATTCAGCTGCTGCCCCGAGGACTTCGGCCTTTGCTAAAGCTATTGCCACCTCTTTCTCATGTTCTAAAGCTAATAACTTAGCTCTTATGCGTGCCTCTTCTATTTTTAATTGAGCTTCTTGCTGAACGAACAAAGCATGAGCACGTGCAGTTTTGACTTTAGCACGGGCTCTGACTGCTGCCCTGCTTGAGGAGGAAGATTTAGTCGAGTTGTAGGAGTCTGAATGCTGTGACTTTCCTTTGTGTCCTGTGACTCTTTCTGTAACACCCCGATCCCTGTTGGAAGGTTGTTCTAATCTGGCATCACTAATATGGGACATCACCAAAGAGCGGTGGTATGCTTGTACAACACTTTGTTTTCCTTGTCGCTGAAGTATCCGCCTAGAAAGTGCTTTTTTACTATTCTGTTCTCAATTTGTGTGTCCGTACACAAATCAACAGATGTGACTAAATCAGCCTATCAGAACGATAACTACAGCCAACCAAAAATACTGAATTATGCCAGTAGGGGGAGATAAAACAACAATAAAGCAACAAATAAAGCATGCTTTCACATAACATGACAACACTCCAGAACATTATAGCAGCTGTAAAAAGGACCAACTCTATATGTAGGTCTCTGTATCTGAATACAGTGTCGTTAAAGTCCATTTTGGCGTAATGGGCAGGCGTCCCGCTACTTTAGTCCATATTATATATTCTAGTTTGCCCATTTCATTTTAGGATGGAGATGGACAAATATACCACACTGAAGTCCATCCAGGATCCCACTGAGAAGATCACAGAGCTGCCTGGACATAATCCTCCAGAAGGGTTCCTCTTCCTGCCAGATGTTTTTGGACTTGTTGAAAAGGGATGATGTGAACGAGCCCAGGCCAGAGCTCCGGCAGTGGATAGCAAGAGTGAACTTCTCAGGTGAGTTACACACTCTCTGCTCTCTGTGAGCTCCTTAAACCTCGTCCATGTTTCCTGACACCCCATTAATGTCACTGGTGTCACACTTTCAATAAGCACTCAAGATACTGAACTGTGGTTCCAGTGACGAACTCTACAGACAAATTAACCATTTCAGTTCTGTGTTGGTCTTAAATTTTAAAGGAAGTAGTTCTTTATGCTCGTGTTGGTCGTAATGCGAACGCAAGAACGTGAATGAACATTAATTATTCAATGTATTTGTCTTGGTCAGTAGATCTGGATTTTCTGTCCTGAGTTGCTTGTGGGTGTTTGTAGTAAAGCAGGTCAGCCTAATAACTTCATGACAACACTGCTACTCGTAATAAAGGTAAAAGTGCTGCCACTGTCATGTCCGTATATTTGTCCGTGTAGTCTATAAGTAATTCATTTATTTAAATTACAATCAACTGTCCTTTCCAATTCAGCGATCATAGTTTTTCTTACCGTTTTGTTTTTTTCCCAGCCACCTTAATTAATTTCACCCGTACTCCAGTCGGTCTGCTTTGTTCTTCATCCTACAGCATGAAGTACACCCCTCTCTCTCCAGCCTCAGTCATGAGCTCTGATAGTCTTTTCTTGTCCTCCCCACTGCCCTTTTCACCCATTCTGCTTAGTTTATGTCATTTTCTCCTTTATTCCTTCTTTCCTTCCCCATACATTTCTGTCACCTTCATCCATTCTCTGTTCAACCAGACTTCTCTGCTGTTCCTTTTCTCCCTCTCTCTATCTTTGCTTACCCTGTCTCTCCCTTCGTCTTGCTCTCTCCCTCTTCTTTTCTCCTTCTCTTTCATCTCTTTTTGAATCTCTGTCCATTTCTCTCTCTCCATCACTCATGCCTACTTATCCCTGCTTCCCTGTTGTCTCATCTTTTTAGTGTCCCCAGATTTATTTGGTTGCCTGAACTACCTCCTCTATCTTCACCCTCTTCTCCACCTTAGTTTAGCTCCAATCTCTCACTGTTTGCTCCTTTTTATCTATACTTTCTCTATTTATTGAAGTTTTATTTATCTCTTTATTCTACAGACTTACACAGACAAGAAGAAAGTGAGCGGCTCAAGTCATTCATCAAAGATCGATGTGCAAGGTTGTATGAGGAAACGACAGCAAAAGGGAAACACAGACCTTTAATGGAGATTTACACAGAGCTCTATGTGGTGGGGGACTGGAGAGGAGGTGTGAACACGGACCATGAAGGGATTCAGATTGAAGCTGGATCCTCAAGACGTGCTGCTGCAGAGACTACAATCAGGTTCAGTGAGGTCATCAGTGGAAGTCGGCATGTTAAAAAAGTATTCACGCTAGGAATAGCTGTTTAAATAGCTAGATTAAATATGCAAATAAGGTAGTTACAGTGAAATATTCTAATAAGTAAATCTGATAACTCAGGTAAACATGTCAGTTACTAAGTGAAATGTTTTAGTGACTGAGGTAAACAGGCAGTGACTGAGACAAATACGCCAGTAACGAAGGTAAATATGGGTATATAGGTAAATATGTTGGTGACCAATTACTGGATTAAATATGCACCAAATAAGGTAGATAGACAGTACCTGGGACACATACGCCCTAATAACATGGTAAGTATGATAACTCAGGTAAACATGTCATTTACTAAGTGTCCTAAATATTTTAGGCAGTGACTGAGATAATATACCAGTGACTGAGGTAAATATGCAGTAACTGGGGTAAATAAGTGTGTAGTGTATTTTTATATTTAGATTTTATTTAGACTATTTAATATTGTTTTGTGTCTTTGTCTTTTCAGTATTACATAAGCAATGTCCTCTGTGACCAAGTTTTCTGATTCAGATTTCTGATGATAAATACTGAACACTTGCTCTGTTGACTGTATCAACCTTCAGGTCATGTGGCCTGACGTCAGTCAGGTATTTGAAGAGGAACAACAGGAATTTCAGGCTGGTGCTCCACCCAAACCACCCCAGAATGTTCCTCCACACCGTCGATCTGGAGAACACTTAGAACGATCCCTCCTGGAGAACGATCCCTCCTGGAGAACCCGTTAAGAGAGCAGAGATTTAGGGGGACGCATCCAGAAAGAGGAACCCGAGGCGCTGAGCTGAAGGTAGGAGACTAAGGCTGGACTGCTGCTCCAAAGTTCTGGGCGAGGGCTGGAAGTCGATCTAAAAAAAGAAAAAACATTCCCAGAGTACAGGACGGTGTCCCAGTAGTTGGACGACTCCTCCTTCCGTCGGGCGTGTCCTGATTCTGCCTGATCTGCAGCCCCTGGAGCGGAACTGACCGTTCTTTTGGTTCTGATTTCACTCAGTAATGTTCAAGAGTGTGAGATCTTGGTGGGTGGGGGGATCCAAATATTGATTATCGATATCAATGTTGGTGTTGTATTGATTGATACAAGTGTAATGAGATCCATACTTTAGTGCCTCTTCAGTAACGGCACGGAGCGGCACACCCTGCTCTTCCTCCTCCGTCTTCTGTTTTGATGTTGTACTGTTAGGGACATTCCACACACTGTTGTACAGAAGTATACTGACAAGGAGAAATCGTGTTTTATATTTGCCTTGTAGTTTGGAGTGATCATTTTCTGTACTTTCTTTATTTAAGAAGATTATTCATCATTCTATTGTTATTATATATATATCATAATGAAGTATTTTCTATTTATAACTATGTCCAAGGTTTTAACTAATTACTAATCCAAACAAAAAAATCACACAACAATTAAAGGTCATGGAAATTCATTGAGATTTTACAATTTGATGATGCATACACCTTAATTATGAAAATGTATCAATATCGGTACTGGGCTTGTATTTACTAGAGCTGTGCCGATCCGATATGCCGATGTATCAATATTGGTCCGATCCTGACCTAAATTACTGGATCAGAAAGTGGGAAGGAATTATAAAATGTAATCCGATCCATTAAAAAATATGGAAAATAAATACAGCATGCATAATGTGCATAATGCGAAAATATGCATCACATGATAACATGTGATGAGATACACTATATGGTCAAAAGTATTGGGACACACATGGTTTTTCAGGCATGGTCTCGGCCCCATATTTCCAGTGAAAGAAAGTGTTAATGCTTCTTAAATCTTCTGTGATCTTAAAAGTCCAATCTTAATTAAATGTCCCCGTTTTATCTTTCTCAGGAACTCAACGCGGTCATAGTCTGTTCTGTTTACATTCCACCTGACTCGGACAGTGCTTCATGTGAGCTCTCACACCAGGCACTACATCGGGAAGTGCTGCTCATTGTGATGGGCAACTTTTATCGAGTCAACCTTAAGCCCACTCTGTTGAACTGTTTCGAATCGCAAACATCACCTGGTAGCCTAGTGGTTAAGGCATTCGCCCTGTAATCAGGAAGTTGCGGGTTCGATTCCCAAGACTGCTTTGCACAGCTGACATGCCCTGAGCATGGTACCGTCCCCACAACTGCTCCCTGGGTGCTGTGTTCCTGCTGCCCCCTGCTTCAGTTGGTGAAAGGGTTCAAATGCAGAGGAAGTATTTCGTGCTGTTCACACTGTGTGCTGTGGTGTGTTCACGTATGACTGAATTTTCACAAGAACACTGGACCATTGTTATACTCAGTTTAAGGACTGTTATAGATCTCAATCTCTGCTAGTGTTTGGGAAATCTGACCCTTCCTCCATTTTCCTGTTTCCTGAACATAAACTAAAACAGGACTGCTAGGTACCCTGAGCAAGGAACCATCCCCACACACTGCTCCCCGGGTGCCGGGTTCCTGCTGCCCCCTGCTTCACTTGGTGAAAGGGGTTAAATGCAGAGGAAGTATTTTGTGCTGTTCACACTGTGTGCTGTGGTGTGTTCATGTATGACCGAATTGTCACTTTCACTTTCAGTCCCTGGCACAGGCAGTAGTGCCCACATGCGTGAAAATGTCCACCATTGTCCCTGTACCTAAGAAACAACAGCCTGCTTGCCTGAATGATTACAGCCAATTAGCCCTGATCTCGTTGTGTTGAAATGTTTTGAACGACTGGTCAGAGACTTCATCACATCTTCCTGCCACCATGGATCCACAACAGTTTGCATATCGGACTAACTGGACATGGGCAGGGGGAATTATGTTAGGATGCTGTTTGTGCACTACAGTTCAGCATTAACACCATAATCCCCTCAAAGCTTTTCATTAAGCTGAATGATCTGTGACTCTGTCCATCACTTTGCCAGCGGGTCACCAACGTTCTAACTGACAGGCCACAGTCAGTGAAGGTGAGAAAACATGTCTGTCCCTCTATTTCTCTCAGCGCTGGAGCTGCACTGGAGCTCCACAGGGCTGGGGTTTAAACACCCTGCTGTACTCCCTATACACATATGACTGCATAGCCAACTCCATCGTCAAGTTTGCGGATTACACTGTTGTGCTGGGCCTGATCTCTGACAAGACAGAGAAGGCTTGCCTGGAGAAGATTGGGAACCTAGAGAACTGGTGCCAGGAGCTACCAGCCCCTCTACATTAGTGGGACGACGGACCTGCCACACCAACACTCTGGTGAGGAAGGGCAGTCAGCATCTTATCTGCTGGTATCCTAGTGGTTAGGGCATTCGCCCTGCGATCAGAAAGTCCAGGTACAATTCCCAACACCGCTAGGCACAGCCGAGGTACCCTGAGCAAGGTACCATCCCCACACACTGCTCTCCGGGCGCTGTGTTCATAGGTGCCCCCTGCTTCACTTGGTGAATGGGTTAAATGCAGAGGATGTATTTCGTGCTGTTCACACTGTGTGCTGTGGTATGATCACTTTCACTTTTATCTTTCTTGGACATCTCGGGGACTTTCACCTGCCTCAGAATGTGCTTAAGAACAGTTACACCTGCACCATCAAAAACATCCTGACAGGAAGCGCTTCAATGAGTGGGAACGCATCATTTGCTCTGAGCTTCCTGACCTACAGTCCATCTACACCAAGCAGTGCCAAACTAAAGCCAGGAAGATCATGAAAGATCTCTGCCATCCTGACAATAAAGTCTTTTCTCTTTTGAGGTCAGGGAAGCTCTTCTGCTCCCTTAAAGCCAAAACAGACAGAATGAGTAGGAGCATCTTCCCTCAAGCTGTTCTGGCCCTAAAGCAGGTGCAGATCCGGTGTCTGTAATTACACCCAGTAGAATTATGCCCTGTACTTTAACATCTGCAATATCTGGAACTGTGACTCTGTCCATATCACATTCATATTCACATTAATACTCCACCCCTTATAGTGTATGTGACAAATAAAATCTGAATCTGAATCAGAGTTTCCCCCCACGCACACAACAGTCTCCACTCTTTCAATAGGCCCCATAATTTAAAATTTTTGCTTGCTACATTTGGGCGGTACTGTGTATTTATCTGGAAATTGTTCAAACAGTTTGCCTGTTTATTTCATTTTAGGATGGAGATCATTCAGTCTCATAAGGTTGATCTTATCAAATGGCTACGTGGGAATTTGTTCATTTTACAGCATGTTCAGTCAAGACACCTTATCACCATGGATGAATATACCACACTGATGTCCATCCAGGATCCCACTGAAAAGATCATAAAGCTACTGGACATAATCCTCCAGAAGGGTTCCTCATCCTGCCAGATGTTTTTGGACTTGTTGAAAAGGGATGATGTGAATGAGTCCAGGCCAGAGCTCCGGCAGTGGATAGCAAGAGTGAACTTCTCAGGTCAGTTACACACTCTCTGCTCTCTGTGAGCTCCGTAAACCTCGTCCATGTTTCCTGACACCCCATTAATGTCACTGGTGTCACACACCTTTAAAAATCACTCAAGATACTGAACTGTGGTTCCAGTGACTAACTCTACAGACAAATTAACCATTTCAGTTTTGTGTTGCTCTTAAATTTAAAGAAAGTAGATTTTATTCTCATGTTAGTTCTGTGGTGAATGTGACTACAAGAACATGTCATGAACAGGTCTTGTCCTGGCAGAAAAGAACAGGCACTACTGCAGTGTTGCATCTTTAAGGAGGTTTTATTATGGGAAAGGAACACTACATGGGCGACCCTGGTAAATAGACAGGTGAGGACAACGACCTAGTGAAAGGAAAGTATGTCTAGATAAAGAATAATTACAACCATGAACCTAAATAACCCATGAACCAAAAGAAAACCAATGGGAAAGCAGGACAGTGATGAAGCACTTCAGTTCAGGTGTGAGGGGAGTTCATAATGCAGGTCAGGTGTGGAGGTTGGGGAATTCCCTTGTCCGACAGTGATCCCCCCCCTCAAGGTCGCAGCCCCACTCCAGGGTGCTGAAACGAACCTCGGCGACAGTAGACCATGGTGGAGGAGGGATAGGCGCAGGAGAAGCCCGTTGTAGAATAAAGGAGGCCAGTGGAAAAATCCTGGTAGGCGGAACAGAGACCGGTAGTGAGATTGTCGAAAGGGATGGCAAAACTGAGGTAGAAACTGGTTGTGGGACCCGGTTCAGGAGCTGACTCATCTGGGGTGGGAGCCAGTCACGGGTCATGGGTTGAGTCAGCTGGTACAGAAACCAGATCTAGAGTGGTGTTATCTGGTGTGAGAAACAGTGACAGGTCAGGGGCTGAGTCATCTGATACGGAAACCGGTGAATATTCAGGAGTCGAGTCACTTGGTGCGGAAATTAGCAATGGTTCAGGGACTGAGTCAGCCGGTTTGGGAACCAGTGAAGGGTCAGGAGCTGAATCACCTGGCACGGGAACTGGTGACAGAGTCAGGAGTCAAGTCGGCCGGCACGGAAACCGGTGACGGGTCAGGAGTCGAGTCACCCGGCTTGTGGCCATGTTGTCTGCCTTCTGAGAAGACACCCTCTCGTCTCTGGTGTTGTCAACCATGGGTGGAGATGGTTTGGAGGTTGCCTACTTGGATCTCCTACCAGATCTTCCTTGACTCTTGGGTCTTTCTTCAGTTGTGGAGAGAGGTAAGTCTGCAAGAAACCCCTTAAGATCGAAGATTAGGAGCGGGTCCTTGGGTCGACCACTCAAGCCATAGGTTAACTCATCTTCAGCGCTGTACTACGGTGGGTGATATTGATTGACTCCTCACAGTTTTCTTTGGCATTGGTTCTCTCGCTTACCCCGAGTCAAGTCCCAGCATGGAGGTGACCGATCCGCAGTGCCTCTTGGATCTCGACATTCTGTCATGAACAGGTCTTGTCCCTGCAGAAAAGAATAGGCACTACTGCAGTGTTGCATCTTTAAGGGGGTTTTATTAGGGGAAAGGGACACACTAGAAGGGAGACTGGTAAATAGACAGGTGAGGACAACGACCTAGTGAAAGGAAAGAGAACCAATGGGAAAGCAGGGCAGTGATGAGGGACTTCAGTTCAGGTGTGAGGGGAGTTCATAATGTAAGTCAGGTGTGGAGGCTGAGGAAGTCCCTTGTGTGAGGTGAATTCATGGCAGTGATGCATGTTAGGTGTGGAGGCTGGGGAATTCCCTTGTCCGACAGCGACCCTCAAGGTCGCAGGCAGGAACTGTGAGTGAACATGAATAATTCAATCTGTTTGTCTTTGTCAGTAGATCTGAGTTGCTTGTAGTTTTACAGTAATGGTGTTTGTAGTAAAGCAGTTGTTAATCCTCATTCCATCCCCACAGATCAGCATGATGACTCCAATATAATTGCTGTTCACAATAAAGGTAAAAGTGCTACTCTACTACTGTCATGTATGTACACTGTGCTCAGTGAATATTTTTATACTTATTTCAATTTAACTTATTATGAACTTCTTATAATATTGTGGCAAGTGTGGGAGAAAAAACACAAAAACACAGGTTCAGCAAAGCAAGCTCTCTTGATAGTCCTTAAAGAACAATTTCACACACAGGGAATACAGTACCCCCACTGGCATGTGCTGGTATCACTCCACATCTCATCATCAGACACACTCCTTATGCACTACCGATCATTCTGAATCAGTTGAAGCGGTTTGATTACCTTCTGTGGAAGTCCAGCCAGTAGAGAGTTACAGTAGTCCAGTTTGGAAATGACCAGGGACTGGACAAGAATC
>JBBPDC010176424.1:0-16404 GCA_037974485.1 Hemigrammopetersius urotaenia | reverse complement strand
AACCTAGGTTTTGATTCCTGTTTTGTATGGCCCACGAGCCTCTTTTGTTTTGTCTGTTTCCTTGCGTATGAATAAACACTTCAACTCCAGCATGCCGGCTTCCCGTGGTTCTCTCAGGTCCCCAACACATAGACGGGAGGGGAACGTGACAATGCACGATAAAATAATTGTCGCCGTTAAGTAAATAATGTGTTAACGTGATAATAACACATTAATTTGCCCAGCACAAATATATACATATACACACATACAGATAGATAGACAGATACAAGCACTGATTTATGACATCAAAAACATGTCAAATTTTTTTTTTATACTACACGGACTGAGGTGTTATTAATATGTTTAATGCATATGTTTTTACTATTATATGGGTTCCTAAAACCAAAGTACAAGCCTGTCCAGGGGGAGAAGTAAGAGAAATTCTCAGTACTCCAGCTTTACACAGAAATCCTTTGCGACGTACCCCCAGGTGTATGAGAAACATCGGTTGCTTACCTTTGTGTAAACCCCCCAGGAGAGTTCGGTCTCCGTTACCATGACGACAATTCCAAACATTCCAAAGATCAGGGCATAGTCGCTCAGGCGCTTGCGTTTTTCGAACAGCGCCCTCCTGTGGCCAAGCTTGTAGCCGATGTCCTTATTCCTCTTGTGTGGGGCGTTGCAGCCCCCCTCTCGCACCAGGCTCTCACGGGACGCCTTGCCGGGGTCGTCTCCGTTGCCCTTGGACACCACGACCTCGAGGCCGGAGGTGTGGAGGGTCTGCAGAGGCTGTGTCTCTGAGTCCAGATCGGCCAAGTTCCTCCGGGACGCCCCCAGGCTGCTCAGCGGTCTCACCACGCCTCCATTGTACTTGCAGCTGTTCATGGCTATCTGAGGGACCGGGGGGCCGCTGGGGGACAGCGAAGACCGCGACCAAGCATGGCTCAGCCTGCTGGCATCTGGATTTACCTGTAAAACACAATGATTATCATTTGTATCTCACATTATCAGTTAGTATATCTACAGACAGCTCTGCCAAAACACAGCAACCCTTCAACAGTCTGATTTATCAACTAATGACCTTAGGTTTACATCCAGTTAATATAATCAAATATTTATACTACTATGAAAGTAGCATAATATTTTTGTTTCAAAATATAACCAATAGGAATCAACAAGCGATGAATAGTCAGATGAAGTCCAGCTACTCCATACATTTTCATAAAGAAGCTGTAATTGTAGCCTCTAGGTTTTTTAGTCACATAGGGGCAGTTGGTTGGCTAGTAGTTAGGGAGTTGCCCCTGCAATTAGAAGGTCATGGGTTTCAATTGCAGGGCTACAACAATCCTACAAAATCCTACCAGATCCTATCAAAGAAAAGAAATTAAGCAATTAAGATATCTTTAATATCATTATTTAAGTTCCTTTTAAGTCTTACTGGTATGATTTATTTACTGAATTACTGAAGAATTAGCTTCAGTAATATAAAAGGTGCCGCTACATCATCACCATCACTTCAGAGCAACATCACCAGGATGACTAAAGACCACAGCCTTTAAAATAACTAGAAGTATAATGGAAGATATTCAAGGTCTTTTCCAAAACAGTACACGATGTTCCTAAGTGTGGTGTCTCTGTAGACCAATATATATCCCCAAAGACTTGAGCCTGAAGCTGCATATAAATAGTTTACAAACAACTTATAATAAATGTATAATATGAAAGTAAATGCATGCGGGTAAAGATCCAAGAACTACAGTGACAATAAACGCACCTCTAAGTGCAACCCAAAGCGTGCAGTAGATTTCCATATGGCTACCTGCTCACATGACAATCCAGTTTGTATCCAACATGTCCTTCCTGTCCCTTTCCTTCTTACCCTCCCTCTTTGCTCCTTCTCTCCCTCCCTATCAGGTCTGCAGAATACAGCACAGGTGTTTAATAGTGTAACAGCAGTGAAATAATTCAGTATTGGCCTGTACTGTAGCAGACACCACTAAAAACCTACATATGCTAGTGTTCATTTCTTTTTGGCACAATTTAATGCTTTTAGCATGCTTTTAAACTAAATACCCCCCCCCCCCCCACACACACACAACTGAATGGGAATACTTTAGTCTTTAGTCTTTGTGCTGTCTTTATACTGTGTATGTAAATATATGCCTATGTGTATTATTTTGTGTTTATGTTCTTAGGGGTCACATCTCCCACACTGTAGTGCACAAACAATATATGTCATGTCCAGTGACTTTTACAAGGGCTACATTTTATGTTTTACAATATTTTAGTTATTAATTAATTCATTCTTTTTTTCCCCAAGCTGCTCCTCCTTAACCAGAGTCGAGGGGGTGCTGGAGTCTATCCCAGTCACAGCCGGCTCTCGTGTGCAACGCCCCCTGCCTTCCTGGTCTCCAGAGTACTGAGCTTGTGCGTCCCCCTCCTGCTGTTGCTTTCGTTTTGGTTTCGCCCTCGTCACTGATCCCTCTCACCTGTACTTTGTCTCACATCCCTACTAAAGTCCAGCTCAACCAGGAGTTCACTGTCTATTCACTGTTCATCTCAGTCTTCGTCTCTGGCATCATTGTCCCTCACAAACTTTGCTACCCCCAGTACATGCATGGCCATCTGAGCTTACTGGGCTGACCACGCCCAGACCTCACTGCTGGAGCAGTATACCAGAGATCCAGTTGGTTGCAGGAAATTTCTACTTATTTCATGGGATACCCAGAGCTACCAGGTTCCCAGAAGATTTCCACCTTTACCCAGAGACTCACTGGGTGAGCATTTGGATCTCATTTCTTGACTATAATATAGACCCAGAAGAAATCAGTATGAATGAGGACAAGGTGGCTTTGGGTTCTGAGTGGCCAAAACCATGTTCAGTTAAGGAACTGCAGTGTTTTCTGGGGATTGTCAACTTTTATCCTGAAGGGCAGATCAGCTGGCCCCTCCGGAGGCCGGGGGGATAGAGGGTGCCCACCTTATCAGGTACGACAGCTCCTGGACTCAAGGGTGCAGCAGGGCAGTATGCAGTATCTTGTGGACTGGGAAGGCTATGGACCCGAGGAGTGATGTTGGATTCCGGCCCAGGACATCCTGAACCATTACCTTATAGATGAGCTCTACAGGGCTTGGCCAGACCAAACCTCACTTAAGTGGCTGCCCTCTTGGCTGCCCATGCCATGGTCAGGGGCTCGAGTCACAGGACCCAGGAAGTCCTTGCTGTCGGGCAAAGTGTGTTCTCTGTACAAGATGTGTATTTATTTTCCCTTAGAAAATCAACAAAACAAAGCATATTTGCATTTATCTATCCTAAAAACTAAAAGAATGAGGATGTTAAAAGGGTATGAGAATGCAATGCTGTATCACCTCTCTTACCATCTTTTGTGGAAGGGGGAGGGGCTTATGCTGTGGACATATTCATGCTCAAAGAACTTTTTCTGGCCTCTAAATTCTCAGTGACATGGCAGGTGTTGAAGCTCTGTTGAAGATTCTTTTTTTAATATTACGCTAAAGCACTTCCTGAATCATAACTATGGCATCTGACATCACAGCTAGGGCTGTCGCTATCTACATAATCGAGATATCTTTAAATGAATAATCAGAGTTTTTAGAAACATCCATCCATACAAATATGTTTTTTAAACAAAACTTTTAAAATCATGTAATGGACTTTAACAGCCCTAGCTAGCGTCACGCAAAGAGACCTCCTTAAAAGCAGATTAGGCTGCAATTACTACCTCCATCCATTATTGTGTAATGACTTACGCCTCTGACAAATATTTAATGTCCTAGCACGAGCTGTCAGAGCAGTATGTTTGCTGCACTTTCATGAGCTTTTAAGGAGCTCTATAAATATGCTGGGCTCCCATATTGCTGTGTGACACTGAAACTAATGGCATTTTTGTTTATCAGTGCGTACCTCTGCATTCATCACTCACCATTCAATCGACAGTGAGTGGCATAGCGGGCAGAGCAGAACAGAAGCATTAACTCACCACTGGCTTCCAAGAAGCAATAGTGGCTCGTCTGATTAGAAAGCCCCAGAGATCAATAGCAAGAGTTAACAAAGCCCCTGTCAAAAGCTAAACCCTTGCCAAGGCCTAAGAATGTCTCCACCTGCCAAAACCATTTTTCTTTCCTTGCGCGACTCCCAGTGCGAGACTGTATTTCAATTCATTTGTGTAATTGTTCTACCAGGAAACGCTCAAGTACATGTAAACTGTGAGGTTGGCCCTACACCCATGGGGTAAATACCCTAAAATAAAAATAATGCTTTCAAATTGGTCGCACATGGGTCTTTCACAGCTGCTACATAATTACATTATAGCAATTATTCAAGTTCATCACAGTGACTTAAGCGAACTGCAGTTATTTTCTGTAGTGGCCATTGTTTCTTTACTTAGCTTTTACAAGTTTAATTCCCAACATGAAAATGCAAAAACACTACGCTGTCAAACACTGTTAAAAGCATCTCAAAACATGCGTAAAGCCATGTCGGCCAATCAGAAGCCTGAAAAAGGTTTTGCCTGTTCCTGTATACTAACAAAACCGGCGATGTTAGTGATGGAGTTTGTGGCTGCGTTTGAGTAGCAAAATAAACATTCCTTTGCTGTGCAGACCAGGGGAATTCAAGGCAAGCAGAACGGAACGGAAGTTTCATTCAACTCCAGGGTCGCAACCTGAGTCGTGGCAGTGTTGGCTGTAGCAGTGGCGTTCGTTCGAGCATTCTGACATCACAAATTTGTGTAAACATCCTCATATCAGCTCTTTGTAAATTTCGTGGTGGTAGCAGGTCCAGTTAACACATGAATGAAGTCGGAGTGAACTAATCATGTGCTGGTATTCTGCAAACGTTAATTATTATGATTTTAGTGTTGCTGTTGCATCTAATTTCGTAACAAACATGGTCAAACAAAGCAAATTAGTTGCAGGTTTGTTCAGTATGTCTATTTTTTGATAATAGAAACATAGCAATGAGTCAGTTCATGTATCACTCATATGTTACTGTTGTAATTGCTCATTAAAGCAATAATAAGCATTTAGTGCATGACTGTAAACACTAGCATACATACAGTATATGCATGTTCTCACACACACACACACACACACACACACACACACACCACCCTGGCAATCTATATATACTCTCTCACAGACACATACTCTTTGCGAATCTCATTTTTGTACAGTTGCTAATGCTAAGAAATGCTGTTTCTGACTCTCTTCCTGTTTCCTGTCTTGCCTGTTTGCATATGGGTTTTACATTAAAGAACTGAAACCGCACCACATTCTCCTGTCCGTGCCTGCTTAATAAATAAAATCTTTGGATATTAAGTGAAAGTGACCATTCTGTCATACATGAACACACCACAGCACACAATGTGAACAGCATGACATTCTTCCTCTGTATTTAACCCATTCCCAAAGTCTTTTTTGGAAATCAACATTTGTTCATATGATGATATAATGATGTAACAACATAATGTAAACAACCAATTGATTAGTAAATACGTTGCCAACTAGTTCAATAACTGATAAGTAAGTGTAAATAATCCATAACAATCCAGCCGCAATACTGTGATACGGGTCAAAATCACAGGATCAGATATTGGAAAGAGCTACATGTAAATGCTTAGCTAAACGTTGAACAACATGCCAAATACAGAGATACAGTGAGGAAATCACTAGTAACCAAGAAAAGACACTATGTAGTAACCTACACAGTGCCCTTTGAAAGAATTAAAATACAGGTTCCTGCACTCAAACAGTGTAGAATGTCAAACAGAGAGCTACTGGTAATTCAGCAATGTGTGGAGAATTCTATAATGTTATTATTATGCACTATGTGTGGGTAGAAACTTGAATTTTATAACTTACATAGAGGAAGTAGGGAAGAAAATTTAATTATGAGTCTGGTATCAGTATCAGCAGATCCTCAAAGCTGCCATATCAGTATCACACATGGAAAAGTGATATCATGCCACCTCTATTAAATACATGCTGTAACATTATCTTGGAGACTATGGAGACTTTGAACTGCAATTTAGTCAAAGGAGCTACAGTTTAAGCCGACGCATAGTACTTCTACTTTCTCCCACTATGTTGTCTCCTCGAACTGATCAGAGATGCTGGTAAATACTCACAGCACATGCAGGTCCAATCATTTACTTCTACTGATGGACCATTTACAGTTTTGCATCCACTTTCTGAACAGCACCAGAGAAAAGTGTGGAGGACTGCCACTTGATGAGGTCTCCTGAGTTGATCAGACCCTAGAGTTCGTCCCAGAATGAACATTTTCAGCGATTGCTTTATGGACAAAAGTAGTTGGACACACCTGGGCTAAGCCCCTTGCTTCCAGTGAAGGGCAGTCTCAATGCTTCAGAATGACAAAACATTTTGAACAACGCCATGCTTCCAGCTTTGTGGACAGTGAACAAGGTAAGGTCTAAAAAGACATGGCTGGATGAGTCTGGAAGAACTTGACTGGATGAGTCTGGAAGAACTCGACTCGCCACTCAGAGCCCTGACCTTGCTGCTCTTCCTTTTGTACTGTCCATGTTCCGCCGTTTATTTTATCTTATCTTAACCCCATCCAACACCTTTGGGATGAACTGGAATGGAGATTGAGAGCCAGGCCTTCTCATTCAACAGCTCTTCCAAGAAGAGTGGAAGCTGTTATATCTGAAAAGGGGGAACAGTTCCATATTAAAGTCTATGTATTTGAATGCAATGTCATCACAGTCCCTGTTGGTGTAATGGTCAGACATCCCAATACTTTTGTCCATAATGTGTATTTAAATATGCGTTGTATTATTGTGAACAGAATGACATGAATGATTAATGTTGACAGATTAATGGAGGTCATTAATGGAGTTAATGGAGATCAGATAAATGAAATTTCTATAACGTTTTAGAGACTCTACCCTTCTAAATTGGCAGGAACTTGATTCTTCAGAGTTCTATTTATATACTATACAGATTGCTTCAACTCAGACAAAAGAAAGTTTTTCAAAAGAACCTTTACAGTGTCATTTCTATGTCTAACAAAATGATCTCTTTACTAAAACAGGACGCACTCAGAGGTGCGGTTCTGATCAGAGCTGCTTCCATAGCAGGTCGTAAATGAGAGATGATAGGAGGGGAGCTTTCAATTTTTTAATACTTTTTTGGAATAGTTTCACATCTTCTGTTGATGGGGCATACACTGTATGGACCATGTTTTTCAGGGATTGGACCCCTTAACTTCAGTGAAGATAAATCTTAATGCTTCAAGAGACCAAGACATTTTGGACAACGCCACGCTTCCAACTTTGTGGACACAGTTTGGAGAAGAAAGCTTTTCTATTCCAGCATGACTGTGCCCCAGTGCACACAGCAAGCTCCATAAAGACATGCCTGGAGGAGTTTGTTGTGGAAGAACTTGATTGGCCACACAGAGCCCTGACCTCAACCCCATCCAACACCTTTGGGATGAACTGGAATGAAGATTGTGAGCCAGACCATCTCCTCCAACATCAGAGTCTGACATCCTTAATGTTTTACCTAATGAATGAACACAGAAACTCCAAAATCTTGTGGAAAGGCTTCCAAGAAGAGTGGAAGCTGTTATAGCTACAAAGGGAGGAACCAACTGTATATTAAAGTCTATGTATTTGAACGCAAAGTCATTATAGTCCCTGTTAGTGTAATGGTCAGATGTCCCAATACTTAAGTCTATATAGTGTATTTACATGCAGCCAAACAAATAAAACTCTAATAATAATAATAATAACAACAATAAAAATAATAGAGAAACAAATGCAGTTAAAAAAAAACAGTAAGGAAATGTAGTGCACTAAATCAAAGATGAGACAACCTACGAAATAAGAAAATGGAAAACTTTTTCTTATGCAAAGTGTTTCTTAAGAAAAAAAGAACATCTGCAGAATAAGGAGATTTTCAATATTCTCACACGACTGGCGTCATCCACATCACTATATAAAAGCATTTTTAATGAAAATGGTTGCCATAATCTGTGAACACAGTATGACTGAGCATTCACAGATGACCATGAGCCTGCTAACAATCTAGAAATGCTTCACTCAAACAGCAATGCGCTAACATGGATAACACTGAGTGAAGGACAGTGGTCATCAGTTACAAAGCCTTACAGGTCCGCATGGATTGTGTTCTACAGCCTTATCAACATCCAGATATGTTCACAGTCTGAAACTGCTCTCCTTACCCTGATCTCGTTACGCGCATGTTGAAATTGAGGGGTGTTGCAGAGTAAAATCTAATTAGGTCTGAGTTTCCCAACGGTATCACGGTGTTAAGATCCTTTTACAAATTAGAAAGAGTGTTAAAAATGATACTTGCACAACTCCAGCATCACGCAGTGATCTTCGCACTATGATGCTATTCGGAAACTTGACCCTGAGTATCAAAGCCAGTCTGAAATCCCAGCTGCCAGTCCAAATACACCCATCAGATACTGGAAGTAATCCAAATATCTCAAATGCTTCCTAAAAAAGCCTCAAGCAGGAAAAGAAATCCCACACTGCACAACAGAGGAAGTGCTAATGCACACTACAATATAAAAGAGCTGATGTCATAACGGTCATAAATTAATTATATATAATGCTGAATCATTCAAATCAGCTTTCATTTCTCATCATCAGACTTTGGATCGAAGTAGTGTTCAAATTAAATTGTTCTTTTTCAATTAAATCTTTAGTTTATCTGTACACAAGACCTCTAGAATATAAGACAGCACACGTTACGTATGCAGCACAGTTGAAGTTCATCATTGGAAAATACAGTAATCCTTTGGAAAAACACAGGTACTGTAGACATGACAGAAAGATCTGAGATGAGAAAGGGTCCAATCCCAAACCCATCCTGTGCCACCCAACTGATGTAGATCACTGGGATGGGTTTTGAGAACCGGTACTAAATTGATACCGGTTCCTGACTAGTCATTACTGAGATATTGATAAGCTCCTGGACAAACAATATTTTTGCAATGTTACACAATGTCTTGCATTCTAACACACTATATGGGTAAAAGTATTGGGACACCTGTTTTTCAGGTTTTGAGCTAGGCATCCTACTACCAGTGAAGGGTAATCTGCTTCAGCATACCAAGACATTTTCGACAACACCATGCTTTATGGGCACAGTTTGGGGAAGAACCTTTTTTTATTCCAGAATGACTGTGTCCCAGTGAGCATGTCATGTGCGAACATGCCACAGCACAGCACACAGTGACAATTTCTTTCACTGAATTTAACCCATTCACCAAGTGAAGCAGTGGGCTGCCACCAACGAGGGGCGCCCGGGGAGTAGAATGTGGGGACGGGTACCTTGCTCAAGGGTACCTCAGTGATGATACTAGCTGTGCTGGGATTCAAACCTACAACCTTATGAGTGCAGGCGCAACTTCCTAATCAACAGGCCACCAGCTGCCCATAAAGCAAGCTCCATAAAGACATGATTGGATGAGTTCGGTGTTGTAGAACTTGACTGTCCCGCACAGAGCCCTGATCTCAACCTCATCCAATATCTTTGGGATAAACTCAAACTGGGATTGTGGGCCAGGCCTTCATAAATGCTCTACAGAATGAATGGGCACAAATTCCCACAGAAACACTAATAATCTGGTGGAAAGCCTTCCAAGAAGAGTTCAATATTAAAGTCTATGTATTTGAATGCAAAGTGTAGTGTAATGGTCAGGCGTCCCAGTACTTTTGTCCATATAGTGTAGCTGTATGTTTTTCTTTATTGTTGATGCTAGATTGGATCACTGGGACAGAGACGCCACCAGACAGTTGTTGGGCGGAGGTTTATAGTAATCGCTCCTCATTATATATACAGGAAGTTCAGGAAACAATTTAGCTTGTTTAAAAAAAAGGAATGCGGTAATTGCTGAATCTTTTCCCATCTCTTCTTGTGTTATCTTTATTCTTTTTGTGACATTAGGATTAAACTGGCAGGCTAACACTTGCTTCACATCATTCAGTTTGTGCTCAATTTTTTGCAAAATAAAAAGTTCTATTACAGCCTATAAGTCTGGTGTGGATCCAATCATTGACACTGATATAGGAGTGCATTGCAAAGGAGAGCTTGGTTTTGCGGAGTGGCAGCGTCTAGTCACAGTAGACACCGATCACGGAAATGTATTGTAATTTGTTGTACCACCTAATATGGTCCACAATAGGATTTAATAACAGAAATTATTTGTCCTTAACAAAACAGAATGTTTTTCTTCTGCAAACTAGGGCCGAACTCAACAAAACAATTACGCAGAAACTCCAAAGTGGTTTTATCACAACCCAGCCAGCTTATAGACACTTTTAAGCCCAGTGTCATAACTTCCATGAACTCACAATAAATTCAGCAAACAAAGGAGTCCGTCCGTGCTTGTATGTTTTTAAACTGGTGGGAGGGCTCTTTGAAACCCTAAGACCCTCAGCTATTAGTTAAAGAAAAGAAATTGACATGAAAATCCTCCTATTACGGCAAAAAAGTTTATTTCTGGACAGGATCTGTATACGGGTCCAACCCCCTAGCGGAGGGGGAACAGGAAAGATGTGGATCTGGACAAGTAGGATAACTCTGGAGTTGGAAGGAGTGTGCTGCGATTCTGCCTTCTCACATCGCGACACAGGTTTGTGGATCTGAGTGTCGCTATTTCATATCATGTATCGTTGCAGCCCTACTCAGTGGTGGTTTACTGAAGGTAGGATTTGAACCCATGACCTCTTGGTCCAGAGGTAAGTATCCTACCCACTGAGCTACCTCCATCCAATCACACAAAAATGTCATTGTTACAATAATGTTTTGTTTATTGTCTATTTTTTCTCTATTGTCTATTATCTTTTATTCTTGTGTTGCACTGAGCATTCTAACGACAAAATAATTTCCCTCGGGAATAAATACAGTTCTTCTTATCCTATATTAGATTGCGGAAATTTCCTTGAGCTTTACTGGTTCCCAATTAGGCAAGTATTGGTGAAGAAAATAACTTCAAAATTGTGAATAAACAACATAAAATCAGTATTCAAGAACTGACCCCATCTTTGTCCAGGGCAAAATCAGCCTGTACCCTTGATGGTATGCTGGAATTTGTTATTTTAAATCAGGCAGAAAAATGTAAGGCAAGAAACACTTAGAACATGAGCAACACTGAAGAGCAACAAATGGTAAATTGCCGCCATACAGCAAAACGTCTTCTGGAAGTTCCCTTGGCTTGTGTTGAGGCTTGAGGTGTCAGACGTTATGCTGAGATTTGTTTGGTGTTCCTACGTCACATAGAACCAAAGTTATTGTGATTTTAAAAACATGTAATAATAAAAAAATGGAATTATATGCAAATGCCCATTAAGAACAAAAGTGTCCCCCAAAAATATTTTAGGTCTTAGAAATAAATGCAAAAATACACTTTCCACAGAGGGAGGGGGTCCGAAGAGCGGCCGAGCAGCGGCGCATTGAGTATGGGAAATACGAAGAAGTGGGCAAGTTGGTGGTTGTCTGGCATAACGTACCTCTCATGGTAAAAACAGTCTTGATGCCTTCTGACCTACTCAAAATAAACTGTTTAAATTTCATCTCAACAAATCAGTGAAACCCCGCATCCTGCCTCTAAAGTATCAGAGCACATTTGTCTAATTCTCCACTGTAAGGTGATCTCCTCTTAGCCCGTGTGTTTGAAACTATAGGGTTCCTCGCACCTTCCTGCTCCTCTGCATTCTCTCCACTGCCAGCTTCACTCCATACAAATCTAATTTGGCAAATCTATCTTGACATTGAATTTGCACTCATTCTGATGTGCCATCAGGCTGTGTTGCCTGGGCTCCTCTCCTCTAATGAAAATGTCTACAGCGAAGAGCTCATTACTGGATCTGCTACTCAGGATTCTCTTTCTTAACCATTCCCCCTCCATCAGAATCTAATCCTCATACACACCCCTGGCGCTTTCCCTCATGTTCCCGCGTTCGCTCCAACAACGTTCCCAACAGTGCTTCCACGAAATTGAGAAAAGAGAGAGAAATGTTTGGATATCATTTTCAGGTGGACTCCTGATTTCACTGTGATAGCTAGTGACATGTTTTACAACATGCGCCCTTACGTTTAGCGCTGCCACCTTTCATTCACAATGGAGAGCCTTGTGGAGGCAACAATAGAGGCATCCAACAACACTATAACTACTGCAATTGGCGAGCCTTGCCAACAGAAAATGTCTGAGACTAGGAGTCTAAAAGGCCAGACCACTGCACAGAAACGGCAGTCATGCTCTCTTCTTGTTTGGCAGCATGAGAATGTCTTTACAGAATACAATTAATTTCAAGTCGGATTTATTTGCACGGCGCCTTCTACAACAGTCATCGTCCCAAAGCAGCTTTAATCCATAATTGAGAACATAGCTCCCCAGTGATCACTGTGCAAGGAGACCAGGTGGACAGGACGTGGCCCGTTGAGCATGCCTGGCTCCTGATTGATACTCTATTGATTTCCAGTCAAAATGACCTGCTTTTTCTAATTACTTTTTTCTAAGCAATGTTTTAACCTCTGTTTCCTTGTTCTGTTACACTAATTATTTTTACATTGATAGACACACACACACACACACACACACACACACACACACACACACACACACATATATATATTTTTAATCATGTTTAATCACATTGTTTTATGCAATTGTTTTAAGCACTACTATATGAACAAAAGTTCAATAACATTTGGTTTTAAACACTTTAAACAAATAAAGAGCTTTTTAACAACAGTTTTTCCTTTAACACAGTTACACAACTGCAATTAAAATATTTTGTAAATCTCAACTTAAACATTAAGGTAGGGATGCACCGATCGATCGGCCAGTGATCGGAAACGGACGATTTTTGGCTTCATCGGTGATCGGCCGATCACTCACACGTATTGCCGATTTCAAACCGATCTTGCGCATATGCGTTACTTGCAGCACAGCCACGCGCGCATTCTGATGTGTACGCTCAACGGAGGCGTTTCTCCGTGAGCACCCGCCATTCATATCTTCTCAACAACGATTGGTTGCCGATGCTGCGCTCCCGGCGTGGAAGACACGCCCTCTGCCAAGCGTCAACAAGACGCGTCTTATAAATGCAACCTCAGACGTGCTGAAATGTCCGCCATTTGGAGTTTCTTTAATTTGAACAAAGAGGATGAAAAAGTTGTACCTCTCTGAGAAGCCAAGCAGCAGAAGTGAAAATGCACTGATTTACTGGAAAAAAAGATCTTTTCCCTGCACTTGCTTCACTTGCCGAGCTTACCTCTCTTCCCCATGCACACCTTGAGTGAGCGCTTGTTTAGCTTGGCTGAAAATGTGGTAGATGAAAAAAGAAACATAATTTCTGGTGGCAAGGCAGAAATGCTTTTGTTTACCAAAATAAACTTGCCACCAATATTCAATTAGTGGCATTTTGTCAATATATGTTGCTAAGACAAAAAGATGCCTTGTTATTTTTTGTTCACTCACTGCACCTAATTATTTGAAAGCATATGTTAAACCTTAGTTGTATTTGCATTATATTGAGCTTTATTTGGGGGTTTATTTATTTGTTTATGTATTACATTCTATTTATTTAAATTTGTAAAGAAAAATTGTTATGAAAAAAAAAGCTTTATATTAAAGAAAATTAGATTTTTGTTTGTATTTGCTGTAGAGCAGTCACTATCATATGTCACTATTATAAAAGTAACCAGTAAACAGGGAAAGTAACATTAAAAAAGTTGAGAACCATTTTTTGTGTCGTTGTCATCGACTACATGCCTCAGCTCTAATTTTCTGTTATCTGGGGAAAAAAACGGTATCAGAAAAATCGATATCGGCCAATCAAACATACAAAACGGTAATCCGAATCGGCCAAGAAAATTGCAATCTGTGCATTCCTACATTAATGTAATCAAATTTAATATAAACCAACGCTATTTGCCACTGCAGGGCATTCACTTTTAGTTTGTTATACAAAAACAAGCTACCTCCAGAGCCACAATCATAACATTATAACAGGCCCTTTCTGAGCAACAGCAAGCTAACATTTATCTGTTTTCTTTTTTTCTGAACAGGTACCAGCAGACACATTTTTCTTTTATCAGGGAGCATCATCGGCAGCATCAGTAGCAATTGTCACTGGGTTAAAGATGATGCTATTGTCTAATCAGGTCCTTTACTGATTTCACATCCCAGCTTGGCTCGCTCAAGCAGGAGGCGCACACGCAGATTGAGAAGAAAGGTAAACCAAAACGGCACGAAGGCCGAAAAGCATAAACACAAGAGGAACCCGAACGAACATAAACCAGTGTAAAAGTGAGGGTAAACCAACAAAGGAGAGAACACAAACAGGCTATTTATAACAGTGCAAACCCAAAACACCTGAACACAATAATAAACTGATCTCTGGCCAGCTGTGAATCCTTGTTCTTTCAAGCTGACCAGGGGAACCACACCCAGTGTCAAAATAAGAGACCCCCCATATCATGGTCCAATGGCCCGGGGGTTTGTTACAACTTATTACTGAAGTACTTTCTCAGACTCCTGTCATCATTTACATGAAATTTAGGAGTTGTTTGTTTTTTTTCTTTCTCATTGACAATATTCAAGCTAATGATATGTGTCAACAAAATCAAGTTTTCTTTAAACACATATTTTTTTTATGACGCCTTTCACTGCACAGAAGTGTATAATAATTAGTTGTGTTGAGATGACTGCATTTCATTCATTTCTGCATGTTATACATATCTATGCATGGATATCAACAGAAATGAACAGAAAAAATATTGGATATCAACATCAGTCCATAGTTCCCAAAGCTGCACTGGACAGTATGGTTAATCATAAAGTAGGTTTATAAACAGACACATATATTAAGGAAATCAATTTTTAGGTTATCTGCTATCAAGCCAAATAAGCCTCTGATTGAAGAAACTTGATCTATTAAAAAAAATAAACAGAAAAAATAAGCCCTGGAGACTATATTTGTGCAGCAGGCTTCAGTGGTAAGCTGTAGTATTTAGCTATTGCAGCAACCATATGTGGAAACTGGTTTTTCACACATTTCCTCAAGCTGTTTTTCCCCCTCTAGACCACCCTCCTCTTCTTTCTCCCGAATGAGTTTAATGCTGCAGCAAGTTTTGTTTAAAAAAGCAGGAGTCAAGTCACTGTTTAATTTAAAGGGCCCCATCATGGAAAACAGCATTTCCTTCCTTTATTGTAAAAATAGCTTGGTGCAACATTAATCAAATATCAAAACATACTGTTCAACTGCCAGTTCATATCGAAATGTAGTATTTCATTTAAATACAGAACATTGTGGATTAATTGCATTTGAGGTGTCACAACGAGACGTGCAATGAAACAAAGACATGCAGGCCTACAGCTGCTTTGCTTCGCTCATTAATGTTTATCAAGCTATAAGCAATGTTTAAGTCCAAGATTCTTTTATGAAGATGTAAGCATGGGGTGGGTGGGGTGTGGCCAGCAACAGCTTATTTGCATGAAAGAAACAGAGCCCTGAATATTTTGAAAGGAACTGAAACTGTCAATAATAAAGCTGGTGAGATCTTTTTATGTGATAGATATTTTGTGCAAAGAACTTCATTAACACATTTTGTATAGCCCATAGATCTATTATAACTTGTTTCTTTTAAAGAAGTGAGTTTTGCATGATATGTCCCCTTTTTTAAAAAAAGGTGTTGATATACTATTTTAGTACCACATCTCACTATATGCTTTTGCAGAGGTTATGTTCCAAGAGCACCAGCGTATATAAAATGCGTTGTGGAAAAAAAGGCCTAAAAATGGCTATTTTTATAGTCAATCAGCAGCAAGGGGAAATAAAGAGTTCTCGGATTAGCTCATTTCAAACTTCTGAGTACAGTGGTATTTCACCATCCCAAGACATGGTTTCTATGTGTTTCTCTGCACAGTACCAAAAAATTGTAGTTATTTTTTATATGGAAATGTGGCGTAATTTATGTTGACTTAGTTAATTATATTTTTATGAATAATTTAGTGCTTAAATGTATGAAAATGTATATTGTGCCATGAAAAAAGCTGTGACGTCCGGGTCTCATCCACCACGCCCCCTCATCCTCGTGCTGGGTTGTTTATGTTTGGGCTCGGTGCTTAGCAACACGGTGTGGCAGATGTTCTGAACTTTTAACTTACAGCAGAATAGAATATTTCTCCTGACCTCTTTGTATAAAGGGATACAATATTTAATACTATTGCATTATACCACACTACAATTTAGAAACAAACTATAAAATCCACAATGAACAATTGTGGCTTTGAGAATGATACTGTCAAGGCTGGAGGGGCTAGCCCTCAGCCGTGAGCTACCTCGGGGCACGACCCAATACTCAGACCAGGGATTCATGCTGACTAAACTTTAT
>JBBPDC010176409.1:0-16412 GCA_037974485.1 Hemigrammopetersius urotaenia | reverse complement strand
GACCACATTTACACATGAATTGATGCTAATGATAGCCAAAGGGTTAGCGAGTTAGCATCAGCTTGCCTAAAAGCCGGTTAAAAAATGCTGGGAGTTCTAGTGTTAATCTGAATAATAAAGGACTTTCCTAAAGCCCCTTTTCACTCTGTCAAACACGCAACCGACAACACACTTGTGCTCATTTTAATACAGGGATCGTGTTTATCAAAAGGAAAAACAAAATATCCTGTGGAAAGGTTTTGGCACGTTTTATAGGTTAAAGATATACCGGTCCAGAAAAAACTAAGAAAACACTGGAAAAATGGTTCAGATTCTCTACCAACCCCCCCACAGCGATTCACACACTGTGATTTACTGGCAGTCTTGTGGGCCAAAAATGTTCAAAAGGGCTGTATCTAGTCAGTGTGATGTATCTAGAACACCCAGAAAGCAGCCTTTCTTGCTTCCCCTGAATGTAAACCAGAAGACAATTGGTTGATTCCCTTTCCTTGATAGCTAATCTAACATGGGTGAACTTTGATCCAGCTCCTGAAGGCCTGACCAATGGGAGAGCTTGCTCAGTTGTGCCTACCTAAATATAACAAAAGGGAAAGTCCTGTTTGTTTACTGTTTTAAACAAAAACTCATTAAATAAAAAAAAGAATAAATAGGTTTACCTGTGAATCAAGTTGGTGTGGCCTGAAGGTTTCTCTTGTCAGTGGATGAAAATCGAAAGTCATCTTTTATTGTAAGCGCAAATGATTTCGTGAGCAATCTCAGCTGATGGGTTTGTCTTTAAAGGCTGCCGTTTCGCTCGGCAGCAACCAATTTATGCAGAACCTCACGTAACGCAACAGAAACAGTGGCGGCCGTGTGATGGAAGTGAAGAATATTAATCATTAAACATTGAACTATGATAAAAGTGTGGGGTGTGAATGGGACTGAGTACATTATAATAAAGATTCACAATAACAGACTGTTTTGATGTTCTTAAACTGAGCTCTGTCCCTCCAGTTCTGAAGTCCCATGACATGAAAATTTCACTTTATAAGATTTTTTAACATTTTCTCTCATGCTCTCACCCTACTCCCCTAAAAAATTAGCTCCACCGACTGTCAATGCTATGTGTGAGAGACCATGTTTGCCTGTAGAGACATCATGGCTTGCAAACGAGTGAAGCCTGGCAGTTGCTCGCTGCTTAGATGTACAAATGAGCACAATTGTATTTTATTTTAGTTCCTTCATGAGAGCCTCTGAAGAACCAATGGGTTAATTTTATTTTCCCTGGAAATGCACCGGAATGGCTGAAAATTAAGTCTGGATCAGTTCCAACTCGCAGCTACAAACCTCGGACAAGTAAGTAAGTTAGTTATTATTTGTACAGTTGTTCTATAGATGTTCTGACTGCAGTATCTCGGTTAAATAGCTGACTCAGATTTAAGCTGTTTTCAGGTAAGAAACAGTTGCAGAATTCTTAAGCACTGATGTACGTCGCTCTGGAAAAGGGCGTCAGCTAAATGCCGTAAATGTAAATGTAACGCTATATAATTTTGTTGCTTTGCTGTATATTGTTGCTGAGCTTTTTACCCTTAAAATGTGGCTCTGACATTAGCTCTGCAGCTAACAGCTAACAGCCCAGTTAGCAGGCTACTGTCGCAAATGTAAAGGTAGAGAGCATCGGGTTAGGGTTAGTACCGTGGCCGCAATTTGGTCCCTCCCCCACCCTCTAACTTGCTCCGCCTCTCTCCTCCTCATTATCATTTAAAGCTACAGACACAGAAACGGCACATCCTCTAGAAATCTCACTGATTGGCTCTAAGTGGCTGTATTTCTGCACCAAGGCTGAATTTCAGAAAGAGACTTCAGATACAGTATTAGGGACCACCTATATAAAAGCTTGAAAAATAGCATGTCATAGGACCTTTAAAAGGTATTTTCTCATTTTGGCCCTTTCAGAGGAGCTTTAGAACCTTGTGACCTCGTTTCTGATTTGCAGATAAACAAACAAATAAGTCGAAATTTCATCATGTGGGGGTTCCTACAGGCCAACACACAAATCTTCATCTATATTCATCATTCTGTTGCATATTTATGTGCTCATAAAATGTGTTTGGGAAGCTCTAGATCCGGAAACAACAGTCTTTATCTCACGTGTTCCCTGTGGTCCTCCCTTTCTCTATTCTTTTCAGTCTGCTCTGTCTTGTGTTTCTCTCCTCGCCCTCAGTGTTTACGGCTGGTTAAAGGCTTCGTCCACTGGGAGACACCGCTGTTTACACTGTGTCAGATTACACTACTAACCTGAACACACCACACCACTCAGGCACGACCTTATCACTGAGAGAGAGAGAGAGAGAGACAGAGAGATAGAGAGAGCGAGCGAGAGAGAGAGAGAGAGAGAGAGAGAGAGAGAGAGAGAAAGAAATAAAGCAGATGAGGGGAAGAGAGGGAAGAGACAGAGGATGGGAGAGACAGAGGGAGAGAGAGAGAGAGAGATGGGGGAAGAGAGAAAAAAGAATGTGATGTAAAGAATAAAGAATAGGAGAAACAGCTAAAATTAGGTAAAGAGGATTAAGGGAGAGTATGATGAACTGAAAAAGACTAGAAAGAGAGGAAATAAGTGGTTGAGGAATAATAAATAGGAGATAACACAGAGATAGTGAAAGATAAAAAGTGGTTAAGAGAGCAAAAGCCTAGTGAGAGCGCGCGAGAAATCATTCCAGTGACTGATATGGGAAAAACATGAATATGGGTATCATTAAGGAGGTTTCAACCTGTTCTGCACCTGTTCTGATTTTAAAAGCAAAAAACATTAAACTCCTGTTTATAGATTTCAGTTTTGATTATCATTTTCAGCCCAGAAGCTCAATATTAGTGCTTTTGTAATATATGGCCCAGCAGTCAAGGTGTTTACTTCCAGCGGAGAAAAAGAAAGCAAGAGGCGGAAGGAGCTGAAGGTCATGGTGGTTTTGAGCTGAGGTTCTCAGGACTGAGCAGGAGAGGATACAGGAGGTCACGCTCAGTCACCCAGAGTCTCTGGGTCGCTGGAGCAGCCTGTGCAGAAACTTCACCAGACGCACATAAGTGTCACCAGCTTTCTGAATTCTCTCTTGGGTTTTGAGCACTGGACATGAGGTGAGTGTTCCTTTCAGGTATAAGGGAGTGTTCTGATGATGCCTGTTTCTTAAAAGGGTAGGTTAATTCATATGACTGACAAGTAGGTGGAGACACTGAGTAGAAATACAGTAACCCCTCAGTTTTACGTGGATCAGCTCTTGCGGATTCAGTCCAATGTGATTTTTATGAGAACCGAACTGTATTACTCTTTTACCTATTATTTTATCTATTATTTAGGGTTTACACTATAAAAATGGGTATTTTTAGGCATTTTTTAACAAAACACAACAACATGGTTTTACACTATACATGGGTGCTCTTGGAACGTAACCCCTGCAAAAAGTGGTGGATAACTGTAATGCAAAATAAGCTGGATGGCAAGGCCAAAAGCAGACCAAATGTTTGACTGGTCAAAATGTTGTCATGAGAAAGAGGCTTAGAAAGAGGCCATTGTTTATTTCTTTAAAAATATATACGTTAGAAAATAACAATTGAGATACAAATTAACAACAGGGAAGTCAATAAAGTACAAGCGTGTCTGTTTGTTTGAACTGAAGATAAATTTCAGTGGGAGTTTTCAATGAATCTAACTCTATGAGACCCATTATGGTGAACCAGGACATCACTAACAAGTTAGCAGGGTTGTTTTTTTAAATAATACAGAGTCAAATATAAAAAAAATAACAAAACAATAACAAAGACAGCCCTGACAGAAAAACTGTCTGCTGGTTTAGCTTCAAGGACGCGGTTTTGGGATGACCAGCCATAAACTGAAAGTGCCGGCTGCCTTTGACATTATGTCAAAATTTCATGATGAACAGACCAATAAAATAAGAGGTTAGAAAAACATCTGGTTACTCCGACTGACACTGAAGGTTGAAAATGTTTTTTGGAGCTACAGTGTTTTATTTCCACAGTGATGAAATATAATAATAAAATCCTTCTCTATGTTAGCAGAGTGACCATAAAGAAGGCTAATGACTGGTCAGTCAAACATGACGTATGGCTTATATGGTTTAGAATTGGGACTTGCTTGATTGAATGTCTTCTCTGTCCATTTCAATTGGTTTGACTAAAACTTTCCGCTCAGATCTGAAAGAGCAGTAGCTCCTCCACTAAGGCACCTGAGTTGTGGTTTCTATGCTGATTTGGGAGCTTTTAAGTTATTCTATTAGCTGCAAGAGGTCCTTATTGATGTGGTATGCTTGGTTGAGGCTGAGAGAGCACCATGCCACCTCAGGAGTTTGAACAGTCCTGGAGGGCCAGTGTCCAGCACAGTTTGATAGCTCCCATCCTCAAACACATTCACTAAACCTGACAGTTAACAGAGTTGAATCAGCTGTGTTCCAGGACTGGAGTTGAGGATCCCTGAGGGTGGAGGATGGCATTCATTGGCTTCCGGCATGTGTTCTGAAATCCTGAACCAAAACCAGTGATGCCAGGGGCCGTTTATTACTGTAAATTAAATGTATTTATTACTGTATTTACCTGCTTATATCAAAGAAAATGCGCTGCATGAATTACAGTTCAGTCTATACAGGGGTAACATCGGTATCAACATTCTAGCACTGCGGGAGTTCAGTGTAAACTGTAAAGTACATCTTTACATTTCCTTTAAAGGTAATGAGTTTTAAATGAAATTAAAGTGTTCTGTGAGCATATTTAAAGGGATATTTAGAGCTTACGCTATAAAATAGGTGATTTTTGACCTTTTTTTTAACCATATCACAACAACACAGTTTTTCTCTATACGCAAGTGCCCTTGGAACGTGACCCCTGTAAATAGCATGGGTTTAACGTACACACCTAATGCTATAGTAAACACCCTTTAGTAAACACCCTAAATACTGCACATTCTCTGTATCATAATAACTGCTGTCTTCCTCTATATTTGAACTTTTTCACACTTGATGACCAGAATGCAGTATTGGTCATCATACTGTATTCATTCACACTGTACTGTAGGTGCTTTTGTCGATGGCACTAAATGTTTTCTTGTTGTTTTGTTGTTCTTGTATTTTTTTTGCTTTCTTTTTACTGTATGTATTTTGTCCTGTCTGCTCTTCTGTAGTTTTGTGGTGTTTCTGGTTTTGTTCTTGTGCTACACCAAACCTGCTCAGAAACTGGTTGAGCCCTGGCGAAACAGACTTCCTAACCTTGGCTCGGGGAGGAGTCGAAAGCAGATAGCTTTTGTAGCCTCCAGCTTTTTGAGACTTTTTGTTTCCTTAGTGATGTAATGGCGGGTTTTGGGCATCTGAAAGTTCAAATCAAATCAAATTGTATTTATTTAGCGCATTTAAAACAACAACGTTGACGGAAGTGCTTTACATCACAATTTATCATAATTGTAGGACAATAGGAAAAGTAAAAGCGAACAATAGATAAAAAGAAACGTGTGTGTATACCTATTGTAGTACACTAAACCTCTTCTCCGCTCGCTTGCTGCTCTTTCTCTCTCCCTTTGTTCTTATGTCCTTCTCTTCAACTACTCCACATCTTTTTTATTTTCTTCCTCTCAATCTCCAGGAGGCCACGGCAGCAGCAGTTATCACAGACAGGCTCTTCTCCCCTTTGTTGATATTTGAGAACTCCTCAGATTTTCCACTGAAGTGGTGCAGAGCCGCTCCCTCTTTGTAGTGGTGTGTTTTCTGGCGGCTCTCTTCATCTGTGCTCGGCTAAAGGATGGGAACATTATTTCTAGTCCATTAAGAGGCACTTGCAGCCCTCCAAATACAGTATAAAGTATTTATGCTGGTGAAGCAGAGTGAACGGAGAGATCAGCAGATCTCCCGCTCCTTCTCAGTGAGTGCAACTCTTTCTTTTCTTGTTCTAGTTCAATCTCCTTGAAGCTTGATGTCTGTGTGGTTTTTAGTACCAAAACCAGTCACCACTGTAAATCATTTTAACAGGAAAATGTTCAATCCTATCCTCATCTAAAGCATGTGCACCCTGTCGGAAGTTACAATGAGACATTTGATTGATTCTGTCTAAACCTGCCTGTAACCTGACAAATGTCTACCTGGATTTGACTGTAATGCGACATAATGACGTACCAACCCAACTGTGGCTCAGTGAAACTGTCTGAACTGAAAAAGTCAGAATTGAACTTCTGTGCCAAGCTTAAACCCAACTGGAACCTGAAAAAAACAGTCTAAAAGTTACATTTAGTCTGAATTGATTAAGGTCCTACAAAATTCTGCCTGAAACTGAATGTAGTCCCACACATTTCTTTACTGAGCAAGCTGTGGCCCAAAGAAGCTTCCATTAGCCCTAAACTGTTCCTGTGTTTTGCAAAACGGCTACATATTAATCGAAAGTATGTGTGCAATCCATATGTTATGTAGAATGGTCTGTATCATTTGGAAACATAGAAAGAAGACAGAATGATTCATTTCCACAAGTGTGTACGCCAGGTAGCTAAATATATGTCTTTCCAGCAGGTTGGGTTATGTATTTACCCCTTTGTAGTTCAAGAGATTTCACTTTACACGCAGTTGGCATGAACAGACAACAATTATTATTACAGTTATTACAGATGGTTGAGTTTAATTAAAAGTACATTTTCTATTTTTTTAATGATTCCAAACTTCTGAGAACCTACAGTTTTCACAAGGAGACATTAAGCATGGATATAATCGCAAACACATTTATTAGCAAAAGAACAGGAAATAGGAGAAAGGAATGTAAATGAGAAACTAACAGGACATTGAACTAACAAATAGGAAAACAAAACAAAATAAAGCAAAAAAAACCCCTGAGTTGAACACAAAGGAGGAACAGAACAAGAACCACAGGGCTAAACACGTTAAACTACTAAACAAAAAAACAAAGTAAGATGAACTGAGCAGTAATCCCAGAGCAGGAAAAACTGAGAAAACCACAGAGCAAAACCACCAAGTAAAAACATAATGAAACAACCAAAACTAGACTAAAGACAAGGGACGTTTATACAAACTCAATTCAATTCAATTATAGTTATACACCACTTCTTACAACCAGTGGTATCACAAAGTAGCTTAACAGAATCCCTAAAGACAACAGAGGCAAAAACTCTAAAGCTGGAGGAAGAAACCTTGGAAGAAACCAAGACTCAATGGGGGAACTCACCCTTCTCTGGTCGTCCTGTAGAGAAAGAGTGTCTCTGTTGGGAAAATCTAACAGTAGGAGGCTTTAGTGTAAATCTTTGTAACAGAGTAGGTACAGTTAAGAGTCAGTAGAGGAAGTTTTTATTGTAGGAGTAGCTTAAGAGTCTCCAGTCCACAACAACAGGAACAACAATAGCTGCTACATCTCTAAACAGCAGTTGCCCTTGGCTGGGGGAGGAGCATGGGGTGGAGGTAGCTCAGTGGGTAGGATACTTGCCTCCGGACCATGAGGTCACGGGTTCGAATCCTACCTTCAGCATCACCACTGAGCAAGACCCTTAACACCAAGTTGCTCCAGGGAGACTGTCCCCTGTAGGTAGGTAATGGAAGTCGCTTTGGATAAAAGCGTCTGCTAAATGCCATAAACGTAAATGTGTCTAAAGCAGCTGAACTGGTCGAGAACACTTGGGCACGGGGCACCAGCGATTGCAGATCAGATGACCTGGGGCTGCAGTGTTGATCAGTTGGGCTAGACAGGTGGCTGGCTCCCTCTGAGAAAACTAAAACAAGTCACTGGGTTTTGATATTAAAAAATACTGCAACAGGCAACAAAGGAGGCATAGTTGATCAACCCAAGCAGTGATGTGATGGTGCAAAAGCAATTTAATTCTGAGATTTCACTGTGTGAGTTTTAATCTCCACTTCTACATGCCCGTACTGCTGTGCTGTGTCTCCCCAGCACAAAGAGCTGCCGGAGCTGATCGGTTCATGTCTCGTTGAAGAAAGAAGTTCCTAAATGTGCTCTCCTCTTGTGCTAGCACATAAAGGAATTTCTTGCTAAATAATTACAACAGGACTTTAACTGATAGAAACTGATGCATTGGCACATGTGTCGGTGTGGAGAATCACGGTACATTACCCTTTCTTTCAAATCCTGCATTCAAACATCCACAAGTTGTCTCCTGTTAATTGAAAACTTGGTGTTTGGTAAACAATTGTCATTGGTTGCCCTTGCTTTGCTCATTTTTGGGTCCAGATAGACACAAATCCAATTCGCATTTAAAAACACAAACAACGTTTGTGTTTCTTTTTTTCTTTCCTTTTCTTCCATAATTCAAAGGGATGGAGTCCTGAGGGAAAATGCCTTTGTCACCTTCCTTCGTCGAGGGCGCTCGAGTCAGTGGCTCATTTAAAGCAGATTAAACGCAAGCGACTGTAGATTTTCCTGCTTAAAGCTAATTACAGGCTGTGCCTAAAAGTAGGGCATTATTATGGCACTAAAGCGTGCCTTGCTGTGATCTGGTGAGATCAGAAGTGTGTTGAGATGAATGGTGCTTGGCCCCTGGCTTTCAGAAGTCATGCTTTCAAAAATGCTTTTTGTGAGACAATGGCTAATGACCTGAACTTCTCAGAAAGCTGCATGATCCTTCCATTCCAAGCTTTAACCCGTTCAGTTCTACATCAAGGCCTTTCTGCTTTGTTTTAAGAGAATGTCAGGCATTTTGGCATTGTATATCATAGCTTCATGTGATATCACAGCTCAATTTAGACATTTGACCATGAATAAACCTCAATAAATGCTCCTACACACTACAATAGATGTTAAAACACTTTAATAAACACTTCTATTGTGTAGAATAGGAGTCCATAAAATACTTCAATATATTCTGAAATATATTTGGCCATAAAGCACCTGTAAAATGTTCCTATACATAGATATTAGTCTATAAAGATCTCAATTAACAACTTGAGTAAGATATTAGCCCATTATCAAGCTCAGCAAATGCTCCTACACACTAAAATAGGAAATTATAGTCCAAACACTTACATAGTAAATGTTCATATACACTAGAATAGGCGATATTAGTCCAAAACAACCTCACAAATGCTGCTATAGGCTATTAACCAACTCAACTAATATGGAAATATTAGTTTTATAACATTTAAACATACATTTAATCATAGTGATCCTATGATTTGTACTCTTTGTCATTGACTAATTAGAAGCTTTACATCATTTTTTGACTAGTTTAACCAAAACAAACCTGAAAGTGTACCGATGTTCATGTGGTTCACTGTAGATGTTCTGCACGTCACCATCAAAAAGTTATGTGGCTGAAAGTCAGAATGAATGACACCCTCGGAGCCTGGGGGTTCCCTCAGAGCTTGTCCCTCTTCACAGTAATTGTTTATCATTCTGCAATCTCATTTAAAATGCTGGGATTCATATCTCACTTTTTTTTCTTCCTGGAATCACAGACATAACTCATGTCCGCCGCGCCAGAGAATCGCAGGACATTAAGTGTATTTACTGCCACCGATTTCCTGCAGGAAATTGCCTCCGCAAAGGGAAAAGGACACGTGGGGCATTCAAACGCTAAATTTCAATCAGGACACAGTGGATCGGGCTGGGCCACATTCCCCCAACCCCCAAGAAGATGCCCTCGTTTCTGGATTCATGAACAGTGGTGTTTTAAGGGGGTGGGTTTTACGGTCTCCACCAGATCTACAGAGAAAAATATTAATCAACCTTTCAGTCCTGAGGCGAAGATGCTGTTTCTATCTTTTAATCTGCTCTTTTCCCTTAATAGAATTGTTGTTTTTTTGCATGGTTGTTGTTGTATTTGTGTATGAGTTCTCCTTTTGAGTCTCCTTACAAGGTTTCTTCATCCCAGTTTAGAGAGTTTTTTGCCTCCGTCACACTTGACTTTATCAGTCCGAGTCTCGGACTCTCATCCTTTAAAGCTACTTTAACATCAGCTGTAAAAATGCCACAGAAATAAAATTAATGGAATGTAATCAAATGGAAATTAAACTTAAGGAAATCCTGTGTTTACTTATGTTTGTGTAAATAACAAACCCTTGTAAACTCGGTGAGGTATGACTGGATGAGTCCAGAAACCTGGTTTTAAAGCTTTTTTTGAAAAGTTAGAAAAATCCCTATAAAGATTCCATCAGTGCGTCTTCCGTTAACTGGATGCTATTTGGTAATTAAGCAGCACCAATCTGGTTTGCCTTGAAGATTATATAGGAATAACTGGTGAATAGTTCAATAAAATAGTCTATAATATAGTACATGAAGCAGATATCTCACATCTCATGAACTGAAATTTACAACTGAAATTTAAAGTTTAAAATATTACTTTTATGATAAGTTAATTTATTTACTTATTTACGTATGTACTTACTTATTTAAACTTATGTGTTGGAACAAATGTTTTACTGACAGGCTGTAAAGTGTCTAAAGATACAAGGGGCCTAGATAAAGGAGCTCCACCCACTCAGCATTCAGCACCACCAGTATACTGATCACCGCCTGATCATCTGGAATCATCTGCTCCTGGTTCTTCACTGGTTCAGGACTTCAGTTAGAGGCTCTTTGTTCTGCTTGAATGATTCACACGTAGGTCACTGTCTGTCTTAACCAACAGGAACATTCCTCTGAAACTGGTCAGGTTCAGGGACTGAACTGGAAATGAGAGGCTCTGAAAGTATTTGGCTTTCCTGGATTCATAATGTTTTATTCTATTTGAGTCACAAAACTGACTTTTTCTGTGGTCTATATTCTGTATGGTCACTCTCAAAGTATCGCAGGACATCCCACACTAAGGGCCGCATGGAGCTTCTCTGATACGTAGCTTTAGTTACACATGCTGATTTATTTTACTCATTTCATGCACACACACACACACACACACAGGCAGGATGTAATCAGTTAGAAGAAACAAACACAAACAAGAGGATCAACAATGGTTAGTGTTAATATGTAAATCAAATTGTAATCTTCGACCCTACATGAGGTGATCTGTCTTAGAGCAGTCCTGCCACACCGCATTACTTCAAACACCGTCATGTTACATCATGGAGCACTATTTATTCAGATGAGAGAAAGGAGATTAGGGGACTAATTAGAGCCCCTTCAAAGAAACAGATTAGAACCAGATTTGCTTCAGCAGTCAGTAACTCTGTCGTTTCTTTCTGTCTCTTTTTTCCCTCCTCGTTCGGTCCTAAAGACGATGTTGCTGTGATTAGGCTGCTTTTAGGAATGCACTTGTCTGTCTAGTCTAACTGCTTGATTGTAGAGATGCTCTTTCATCCTTTAGATTCTCTCCCACGCTACTTTGTTTTTGAATATCTGAGTCTCTGAGAGCGACGGAAACACCTATGTGTCTCATCTGAGAGTTTCAGGTGAACAAATCTGCACTGAATAGTCTGGGCCACTTTATCAGAAACCTCTCTGCTGTAGCTCTTCCTCTGCAGCTCTGAGGATGAACCTCCTCCAGCCCTTCATCAGTGGTCGGTTTTTGGACCACAGATCTGCTCCGGACTGGATGTGTTTGGGTGGTGTTTGGGCCGAGAGAAACAGTTCAGTTCAGCTATTTACTCTTTGCTGCAAAGACAATAAAGTTCACTTTGGCTTTGACTGGAGTCCTGCAGCCCTGTGTGGAAAGGGAATGATAAACTGTGTATCTATAGTCTGTCACTGTACACCAATATAGTGGAGCTATAAGGAAGGTGGAGATAGTAGTGAGTTGACAAACAAGGTAAAGGATGGTATGTGTTTGTGTGTGCGTCTGTGCGTGTGTGTGTGTGTTAGACTCAGGGCTTTCAGACCAATGCAGTAGTTTTACTCAGCTTCACAAAGTTACTGTAAGGATCACAAGCACACATCATTATAGACCAGAAGTGGCCTTACGGGGTTCAGTTCAGTGGGTAGGATACTTGCCTCCGAACTAAGAGGTCATGGGTTCAAATCCTACCTTTAGTATACCACCACTGAGCAAGACCCAAAGTTGCTCCATGGAGACTGCCCCCTGCAGTTAGGGAATGGAAGTCACTTTGGATAAAAACGTACATAAATGTGAATAAATGTAAATGAGTGACAACATCTCCCTCAGGTGACTCTCCTGAGTGAGCTAAATTTAACTGCTATGTGGAATCGGGTATGTTTGAACAGGAATAAAACAGAGCAGCACCAAAGCCCTGACATACACTGACATACACGCGCGGACACTGAATCTGTTTAATCTGAGGAGGCTCTAGAATTCAAAACCCTGTGATTTTAATTTAATATGAGTGAATCCAATACAGTATGCATACTGTATGAATCTGCAAGGGATTTTAATCCAGTCTGAATTTGAAATTGTCTGAAGCCTGGGTCTCCCTCAGTCATCGTGTTCCAACTGACCTTTTTCTAATGCAATTTTTTTAGCTGGTGTATTTTTGTGGCGATTATTTTTATTGATTGTGTCCTACGAGGTCACACAATCATAAAGATCTGGATTTTGGCCTTTATCTGTGAACGTTTAGGGAAACTGGCCAAACAAATCCTGAATAAATTCCAATGAAACTTCACACATTGTTGAAAAAAAATTGTAACCTGTAACCTGTAACCTGTGAACCCGGGATACGTGGGGCAAGGAGTTATGGGATAAACAGCAGGCCACAGTCTGTCAGGGGAGATGAGTGTGGAGGACGATTCTGCTGAGATGGCCAAAGTTCTCACGAAATTGATTAAGCAATATTTCTCCCGACCGGACGGGAAACAGAGGGAGATATATCTGCACTCTCAGCGTGAGCCCAACGCCCCTGCTGCTTGCCTCCGGTTTAAAGCGATGAGGTATTTTAATTTACAAGGCCAAACCCAATGTCTCTCTCTCTCTCTCTCTCACTCTCTGTCTGTCTGTCTGTCTTTTCCATCTTCAGATCTTCAAAGAGGAAGATCCTACAACCGCAAATGGTGAGCAATTAGTGGAATATCGGGGGGGTTACAGATGGTCTTTTTTTTTCAAAATGCATTTTTAATTCGACTGCTTAAAAAGGTTGATGTGTACTTGCCTCTCTCTCTCTCTCTCTCTCTCTCTCTCTCTCTCTCTCTCTCTCTCTCTCTCTCTCTCTCTCTCTCTCTCTCTCTCTTATACACACACACAAGCACCATAAATTGCTGAAATGTAAAACTCACTGAAATGTGTTATTATGCCTGTGACCCTCCACCTGCAGATGTGAAAGCAGGAGAGGTTTGATCGAAGCTGAAGTTTGGATGGAAGCAGGAGAAGCTTGGATGAAGGTCAAGCAAATAATGTTCCATTTTTCTTTTTTGGATCAGTTATAGGGGGAAGAGAGAGGCGTGTTATTATAATAGCAGTCACACTCTCCTCTTTCGGGTCCCGAGAAGCTTTAGAGAGCAAGAGAAATGCAGAACCTTCAGCTTCTGAGTGACCCTGTGAAATCCAATATCTCCAGGTGTTATTAAACCCCCAGCGAGGCTGCAACACTTTCGTCAGGAATTCTGTTATTTAGCAGTGAATAAATTGGTGCCGCTGCTCTTCCTTTGGCACAGCGTGAAGAAAAACGTCCTCACTCAGGTACGAGGAGCAGGGCGGAGCAGGTGTGCACACCACATCTCCCTCGATGGAGATTTCCTTTGCACTTAAATCCTCAAAGTCTCTACTGTTAAAGTATTTCCCTGTACTTCTGTAATTACAACTACTTAAGTAATCTGATCAATTATGTTCACCTTCAATTAACGTTCCATATGAAGTCTGCACTCTAAAGGTCAACTTCAAATGAAAAAATATTGTAAATTATGGCTTACCAGTGTGATTCTGGAAGCACTTTTGGGATGGTTCTAACATCAAAATGCTAATTTGCCCTGCAGTGTGCATGAAGATACATTTTTGATCAGTTGATTAGGGGCTGAGTACTGATCATTTAGAAAGTTTTTGTGGTCGAGTCACCTCTGTAATATAAAGGAGAGAGAGGACGGTTGAGTCACCTTAAAAATGTTTGTTGACGAGAAAGCCTGTGATGTCGTGGCTATGCAAATTTGACAAAAAAAGGAAGAACAATTCACTGTTCCTGAGAAAAACACTGGCGTTATTTTTGGAATTTTAATTTACGGGACTCTTATTTTGAATTATGTAGATGTTTTGTGTCGTTGGTCACTGTCAGCTGTCCTGTGTTTTGTTAGATGATTATATTACGTGATTGTGTGTTTATTATATTATATATTATATTAACTGATTGGTTCTTGTTTTAAGTGTGGTTAGTTGTCACGGTCCGTGGCCGCTAGAGGACACTGTTTTTCCGTTTTGTTCATGTGTTAGGACCTTTATTTTGAATGCCTGTTTATGCTTGTGTCACGTGTCTTTTGTTTTCACCTGCCTTGAGTTCTGTCCTGTGATTTAGTCCAGTATTTATAGTCTGTGTCTGTGAGTTTACCCTTGTGTGTCCATCGCCTTATTTTCACCCGTATCCTGTTTTGCCCTGACGGCCATCGTGCCTGATCTGCTTTGTTTCCCTGTTCTCTTTGTAAATAAACTGAGCACCGCATGGAAACCTGCCTGCCTGTTCCTGATCTTCCCAAGGTAAATCACGACTGGGGACACATCCTCCCCGGTCGTGACAGATGGACACACCTGTTACCGAAAGAATTGAGAGGCGCGAGACTCCTCCAGGTAGACGACTGGAATGAGTTTTGCGAGGCGTTGGTGAGAGGAGAGCTGAACGTGGCCCTGGTGGAGGGCCTCGGCTGGGTTGAGGTCAGCGGGACCGGAGTCTGGGTGTCTGGGTGGGCTGATGGGTCCCCAATCACGGAGGCGGAGCGTCTCGGGGGCTTCCACATCTCCGGCTTGGCTGCGGCGCAGCGGAGGCGTGGTGGTTCACGTGGGGTCCGTCGTCCGGCCGGCCCTGTGCTGGCCAGAGAAGCGAGGACTCTTCAGGCTGGCCGCTGTTTCGGCTCGCCCATGATCCGCCTCCCGAAGCTCCTTGGAGGAAGGTCCCGAGCGCCTCTTACCCAGCCCACGAGGGCTGGGCCACAACAACCACTGCCACCTCCCTTCACGGCGTAGTTGTCTTGCCTCTCCTCACTGCCCTGAAGGACGGCGCTTCCCCTGCTGCCGCGGAAGGCCTCCAGGAGGCCGCCCCCCTTTCTCTAGCGGCCAAGAGGCGAAGGAGGAGGAAACGGGGAGCTCCCGTGGCCTCCTCCACGTCAACAAAAGCGGCCGCCGCAAACGCACCCGCCGGCCACGAACACGGAGCTAGCATGTTAGTCCCTGTTAGCACAGGCCCTGTTAGCCTAGCTGCTGCTGGCTCAGCCCCTGTCACCAAGGCCCTGGTTCGTGAGGCAAACATCAGTGAGGAAGCTATTGACAGTGAGGCTGCCGTTAGTATGGACGCTATAGTCAGAGAGGCTACTGTTAGCGAAGAGGCTACAATCAGAGAGGCTGAAGGTGAGGCTTTTGTTGTCAGAGTAGCCCCTGTCGGAGTAGCCCCTGTCTGTGTAGCTTCGGTAGGCCCTGCTGTTTTGAGCCCCATTCCTGCCAACCCTATAGGCCCCTTTCCTGCCTGCCCCGCTCCTGTAGACCCTGACCTCACTAGCCTAGAGGCCCCAGTCTGTCCCTTGACCCCTGAAATAGCCTGGTTAATAGGTTTCCTGGGGGGGTTAGCGATCGTTTTACAGCAGATAGAGGAGGTAGAAAAGCCACACAACAGCATAAAAATACCCATGTATTTTTTGGGGGGGCGTAGTGGCTTAGGGGTAGGTGGGAGGGGGCTGGAGGGGGTTTACTTAGAGCCAGAGGGCCCCGTCCAGTCTTCCGGAGGGGACTGCCTACCTGCCAGCGAGGGGCCCACGGTGGGGCCCGTCCAGCCTCCCGGAGGGGGCTGCCTGCCCGCCTGCATGCCTGCCAGCGAGGGGCCCGCGGGGGGTCCCGTCCAGCCTCCCAGAGGGGGCTGCCTGCTTGCCTGCACGCCTGCCAGCGAGGGGCCCGTGGTGGGGCCCGTCCAGCCTCCCAGAGGGGGCTACCTGCCTGCACACCTGCCAGCGAGAGGCCCGCGGTGGGGCCCGTCCAGCCTCCCGGAGGGGCCTGCCTGCCTGCCTGCACGCCTGCCAGCAAGGGGCCCGCCCAGCCTCCCAAAGGGGGCTTCCTGCCTGCCTGCAGGTGAGGGGTGTGGTGCATGCCCAGCTCAGGCCCACGGAGGGGCCTGTCTGCCTGACCACAGTGGCGACCCTGCTGGGAGACACCCGGCGGAAGGACTTCCAGGGGGCGGGGTCGCCGCCCTGAACACTGTGGGTTCCCACGGTGAGGAACCAGGGCCGCGGGACGTCACCCGGGCTGACAGGGAGTCAGCCCCACCACAGAGACAGTGGGGTTGCGACGTGGAAGGGGAACGGGGGCGTTGCCGTCCCCCGCCCGCCCGCACTTTTGGTGTTGTTTGGGGGGGGGGGGGGTT